>CATIWJ010243218.1:0-12712 GCA_949640765.1 Croton laevigatus | reverse complement strand
TATATGTGCTATTTTTTAAAAAAATATAAAAAGCAAAGGGTGCTATATTGTGCAATTTTCCTATAATAAAGGTCCCAAGAATTATCAGTTGCATAGATAATAAAACTCTTAATCTAATCTTATCAAACAAGTGAAAGCCTCTCCATCCCTCCAAGTTTTGGAATGGATTTTAGTAAGTAAGATAGCATGTAGGGGATGGGGTGGGGTCTGGTGGAAGCGATAGAGGCAGCTAAACCAAAAGACCCAGGTTCGATCCTGGGCATGGTGAACAAATGAAGAAACTCCCCTCATCTCTTGGGTGCGTATGTAAATATCTATGTTAAGAAAAAAAAAAAAGTGTAAGATAGCATGAAAGCAAACGAAGGAGTAAAACATTATTATTGTGTAACAATGCACCAAAACAGATAAACAAAAATGGAAAAAAAAAATTGTACAGCTCATGAAAACAACACAAATTGTCTCTTAAAAAAAAGAAAGAAAATATATATTTGGAACAAAAATCAAATCAAATCAAAGCAACTGATTGGAAAAAAGGAAGAAAGGGTAAAGAACATATTCAATGATGAGGAAAATGAAAAGGAGAAATGGTCGGAAATGAGTGAGGATGACTTAGCTTTCCTCAGCTGACAAATTAGAGTTTGCGAAATGACTTTTGAAGCAATGATGTCAAGATTTGGTTGAGGAGTGTGAGCTACCACACAAGTATGAGTTGCTAATTTAAGAACTCCACAAATTTAGATGGAAACTATTCACATATGTAATGAGAAAATTTTTTATATTTGTGTGCTTGCTACTAAATTTTTATATTTTTTACACTAGGAGAAATAGAGCCCTCAAGATATTGAATATGGAATTTATTATTATTATTATTATTTGATGTAAACATATTGCAATATGGAATTGAAATCAGAATAATGCTATACGAAGTAGAATATTGAAAAAAATATTTCAAATTCGAATTCATGTACAAAAATTTTTATTAGGGCTATTATTGTCATGACCTAATTCTCGGGGCTGCGACCGGCATGCGCTAGTACAAGCTTCCAAAATAATCCACCTAACTGTATTTGTCAATTATTTAGGCCCAAATTCATTAACCTAAAATGGTTAATACAAATTGACTAAGTAGTTAGATGGTCAAACTTATATGTTTAAAAAAAAAATAATCTAACTTATATATCATATTAAATTTCAATCAATATTTGATATGGTATCTTATAACAATCTAGTTTGTTTTAATTTGTATCACCGTTAGAAGGCTAAAAGGAAGTAAGGGAATTTAAAATAAATAAAAATTGGTCTGTGTAGAGTGAAGATGTCATTTTCATAATTGCTCCCATCTCCCAAAAAAAAAAGAAAAAAAAATCCTATAACTTCACATATTATATTTAAAATTAGAGTCTTATCACATGAAGATGAGGTTTCGTGGATTTCTTATGAGCTGGTAGCCCTTCACTTAGATATCTATAGATAAAACTTCCTCTACTGCATTGATATTTGTATGTATATATAGACCCATCATAAATATCTCACACACAAAAATATCTAAACCACCCACTTTTTCTAACAAAATATTCAAAATGTATTATGAACATCATCATCATCTTCCTTGTTTGCATTGCCAACCCCAACAATATATTAGAATGGTACATTTCTTTTTGATTTAAATTATACTATTTAACAAAAGTTTAAATACAATGATTTGTTGGGTTTATTATTACAGGTTCAACATTTGATAGAAAGGTGTTTGCTCTTTCACATGAACAGAGATGATTGTATCAATGCCCTTGCAAAATATGCTAATATTCTCCCAATAGTCACTTTTACAGGTTTTGCTTTTTCTCTTTTCTACTATTCCTTCTACTCTTCTTCTTCTTCTTCTTCTTCTTCTTCTTCTTGTGGTTCTCACAAGTTCTGTTTGGCAGTGTGGAAAGAATTGCTTAAAGAAAATAAGACTTTCTTTCAATCATATTTTCTTGCTATTTCACCTAAACACCACACCGGTTAGCTACTAACTTATGTACATGATGATCTTTCAGTTCTTTTAGTGATTTTTCATATATTTTGAGCAAAACAAGTTAATTGTTTGTTTAACTAAAAATTGCGTAGGTAGGTTTGCTGGAAGGAAATTCAGCTATAGAAGAAGAAGAAAGAATTGGAGGATTTCTAGAAGGGCGTGAAAGATAGAAATATATATATATATATTTGTTAACTCCAATTAGATATTATCTTGATTCTAATAATACGAACTAAATGACTCGCCTGCTAATACAAGAAATTCACATTACGTTTATTATAATTTAACTCGAAAGTATGCTAATTATTGATTGATTTGAGTAGTAATACAAATTAGTAAAGCAATTGTTACAGTTTGATTTGTAGAGTAATTGTTCATTATTGAATCTAAAATTATTAGTAATTGTTCATTATTGAATCTAAAATTATTTGTATTTAATAAATTGCTTAATCGTACATTAACAATTGAATTTAGTTTATACATTAATCATGGGTCCATTTAAGATGTAAATTGAAAATGATGAAGTGGCACACTACTTTTAGTAGATTTTTTTTTTTTTGCACAAATTTTTTAAAAATTTAAAAATTCTTTTTTTTTTAAAATAAATTCAAAATTATTTTAGCTACCCAAAAATAAATTGAAAATTACCGATCGCAGTCTACTATTATAAAACTCCTTTTTCCAATCAAATTATCTAATTTAAAATTGTTGTTTTTTCATTTAAAGAATTTTGATATCATTTTAGTTACTATATTATTTTGAAAAAAATATAAATTTTCAATAAAGATCAATACTTTTAATGTTATTATTATTCTTTTTTCAAAATTTGAAAAATAAATCATGGTATCAATTAAAATGTTTAATATGAATATGAAATATATAAAAATGTGCATCATGTACTATTAATAATGTTAAAATTCATTACTCTAAAAAAAATGAGTTAAAATTCATGGGCCGCACATGGGTATGGGTGGGGTTACATTTTCCATCCACATCAAACATATATAATTTGTTCCCCTTCCCTATGTGATAATTTTTCTCCATCCTCATCCATGATCCCATTTTTGTGGGATTCGCTAATTTCCATTTCAAATTTTGAAAAAATATTAATATTAATTTTAATTATTATTTGATCATAAAATATAAAAATAATACTTTTAATTTATATACTATAAACTAATAAAGAAATGATATATTAATAATCCATAAAATTTAAAATAACTATTAATAAATTCACATTCATTTTTTTATTAAAAAAATATTTAATATCTCAAAATTGAAAAAAAATTATTTCTTCTTATTGTAGAATTATCTCCTCAAATAGCATCTACACAATATTCATCCTACAATTCAAATAATTTAATAATTTAATTGATATTATTCAACAATAGAAAAACCAAAATCAAGCAATATAATAATTTTTTGTTTACCTCATCATTCACATCTAAATTCTTATAAAATGTACAACACCCCAAAAGTAGAGTTGAGCAAGAATCCAATTTGAAAATAAATAATATGATTACAATTTTAACACATGGAGGCATAAAATTTCATTAATTATATGTTTAGTATTGAGTACTTTTTAATTCATTATATAACCAGTCTTGGGCACACATTAATGCTTCTAAGGTTTTAGGATGAAGCCTACTACGATGAGGACTCACAAATCTCCTACCTATGCTAAAGCATATTTTGAAGCCATGTGGATAGAGGAATAGATAAAATATCTCTAGCAAGCTTTTGCAATGTAGGATATTATAATATATTAAAATATTATATATTATCGGATCCCACGGAATTGGGAAGTATAAAATCCATCCCCACCCCATTTTCGCTAAAGGGAAAAATCATGCCCTATGGGGAAAAATCATTGAAATTTCCCTCCCTATTTGGGTCGGGTTCCAACGGGGAATGGGGAATCCCCGCCCCATACCCATCCCTAGCTACACAATTGTGAGCTTATAAATGATGGGATTCAAATTTGGGGTATGTACAAATTCAACCACCTGAGGGAAAAAATAATTAGCAAAAGGGCCATTTTGAGCAAAATAAAGGAAAATATTTTAGTACAAAAAATTGAAAATTATTGCAAAAAAAAGGCACTTTTAGGGTAGAAGTATACATAGGGTATCTAATGGGTATCCAACATGTTTCAGGTGGGTTTTCAGCGACTTGTGTTTTTTCCGATGGAGGTCTGATGAGAAAATATGGCAAACCCAACTTTTTGGTGAGGGTTTTCCGATTGATACTTAACAAAAATCGGACAGATCTCGATAAAAAATAGGTCAGAGTCACAGTGGCTACCCATAAGCAGCTTGAAATCCATTGGATATATTGGTGTTATTTCAGTCAAAACTAATGTCATATTTGTAATCAGGGTAAATAAAAGCTTCAAATTAGATGACTTGTTAGTTTTTATCACTATTTTCGATAAGAAATGACAAAATAGTACAATTTTTCTAAAATACGGAGATAAAAAGTTTATTTCAAAAATATAGAGAAAAAAAATAGATTAAGTGAAAATATAGGTACAAAATTATAATTTTCTTATAATATAATATAATATAATAATTATTAAATAGTATGATTTTTTTTTGGTATTTTTGAATTTAGACAAATAAATAGAAGAGGAAAATAAAATAGCATTGATGAAAATAGTTAACCTAGGGGGACCAGAAATTTTTATCAGGGATAGGCATATTTTAAGTTAATAAAATAATAATATAAATATATAAAGTATACAAATTCATATTAAAAATTTTAATTTTATATTATTGAATTCATGGGTATGAGTTAAAGTTAAGTATAGTAATAATAACATAAAATAATAATTTTTCTTTGAAAAAAAAATTATAGGGAGGAATAGGCCGAACAAGTATTGTGGAGCATATAATAGGAGGTGGTCATCCCCGTGGATAGAAAAACAAGGGACATCTCACCCTTGAGCCAAATTAGTGACGAAATGTAATTTTCAACAATCGAACTCAAAATTTCCGCTTTTCATTGCACAAAGGCAAGCGAAAAGATCAATTGAACCATACCCATTAGCTAAAATTGTTACGATCCAAATCCGAAAGTCGATACTGACATGCAACCAAATCGAAGTTTGGCTACACAAGCCTTAAAATTAAAATAACTAAAATGCAAATTACTAAAATTCACTGTCTGAAAATTTCTTTAATTACAATTGCAAAATCAAACAAATAAACTTTATACAATCCGGAATCAACTAGAACAAAAATCTAAACAAAATTAAGCAAACTAACTAACTCAATTTGACTCGTATCGATACTCGGCTCAAGGAAAAAGAATTCGAGCCTGACCTTAGCGGAATGTCGGAAACCTGCAAAAAGATCTATATGGATGCGAGCATCATATATAGGCACTTAGTTAGTCCATGAATGGCTGGAAAGTCAAATAACAACAAAATATAGAAAGCACAATTTCATTCAAACAATATGGTTTGTTAGGCCAAGAGTCCGAAGACTAATAACAAGAGTTCGAAGTCTAGTAACCAGGGTCCGAAGACTAATGTCGAGAGTCCGAAGACTAGTAACAAGAGTTTGAAGACTACTAACAAGAGTCCAAAGACTAATATCGAGAGTCCGAAAACTAATAATAAGAGTCTGAAGACTAGCATGAATTGCCCTCTTTAACACACCATAACAAGCACGTATAGCATCAATATAGCAAATAATTAAATTTGTCCAATCAATACATAGACCCTTTTTTCTATCTCTACACATGCAAAAGGTTTGGTTGTGAAAGAAATATTATTATCCGAAATGAAAGAATGATATATAAGAAGGGCTTATTATATATATAGTATAATTGTTAGTAAATAGCATATTATAAGTAATCACATATACCCATGGAACTTACCTCGGAAATCGATACCAGAAACACCTTTCAACCTAATCACAAAATAGAATTAATGACAATCCTAAATTAAATGCAAGTATGAACATTTATGCATGACGTGAATGCATGCAATCAACCCCGATTCTATAATCGTACATTCAATTACTTAACCAATTCAAGATCAAGTTCAATTTAAATTCCAGAACTAAAATACTTATTTAGAAGTTATACCAAATCAATTTTATAAAAAACTCTACTTTAGGAAGTAAATCCCAAAAGAATCAAATTTAACGATAACGATTCATGTAATGGTATTGACTTTAAAAATTTATAGAAAATAATATGCACATTTAAAAATTCCAATATTTTATCCAAACCTACTTTCAAATCATATTAACATTATTTCAAAATTTTAGAATTTTTGGAGACTCTTAGGTCCTTCAAATCAATTTTATCATAAAACTAAAACAGTACAAAAATTAAATTGATTGCAATAGAGAAATCATATTATTTCAAAAAACAAACCATCTGGAACTCAACTCAAATATTTTTATTCAAAACTTAACTTTCAGAACTCAAACATATAAACATTTTAGATTAAAACAATTTTTTTATAATTTATTAAAATTTATTAAAGTCACAGTATCAACATGGACATCATAGCAGAGAATTTTTCATAAACATTCAATTAATTAAAATAATTAGAAACTCCCAACACCTAATTTAATTAATTCAAACCCTACCATGCTTATTAACACCAAATTCTAGAATTTAATTGGAACCCTAACCAATTTAAAAATAATCAAAATTTCCAATTCTAACCTAGAATCCTAAATCCTAATTTTTCAATAAAAACCCCAATTAATTCAATTTTGATTCAAATTATTTTTTAGGAATCAAAATAATGCAAAGAAATCGAGAAAAACCTCAAAACCTCCTAAAAACTCGAAAAAACATACTGCTGGATGCCGACCAAAATGACGCTGCGGGCTGCCTTACTCATATGCCAAACGTCATGGCCTTCTCGCCAAACGACGATGTGATGCTCCGCGAGCCACACGCCGAACAAAAACATGATCTCACCAAACAATAGCGTGGCTGGCACGCGCCCACTGCTAAACAACGGCCGACTGAATTTTGCCTCTAAACCCTATTTTTCAAGACACTCGAAATTCTAAGCCTCTAAAACACCTTCTAAATCTGATTCCTCAAGTATTTATAGAGAAAAATCTTTTTAAAATTATAAAATAACTCATAATTTAATTAATTAATTAATTAACATTTAAATTCTATTTAAACACTAATTACAACTAATGCCAATTAATTCTCCTAACCAAACCAAAATTACTTTTTAACTTCAGAATTTATAAAATTTAAATTTATTTACAAATTTTAATTAATAAAAATACTAAAATACCAAAAATGATAAAAATACTCCAGAACAAAAAAATATAATATTATACTTAAAACAACCGTATCGTTGTCCTGAGTATCAAATGAACATCCAAATAATTAAATTATATAAAAAAAATATAAGGGTATAAAATGACTATTTTACCCCTAAGGTGCAAAATTACCAATTTGCCTCATAAAATCAAAACTCATAAAAATCAAGAGTTTTACAAAAATAATAAAGGTTTAATTGTTCACAATTTGGATATTTACTATTTAGTTAAAGTTTGATATAAAATTTTACTAAATTTCTATCTAGTACTACTTAACCAAAGAAAGTCAAATTTTACAGTATTAGTACATTTTAAGTTAAAACTTTTCCTATGCAAATGTCAAAAAGTATTTCGGTCAAAAGAAAATATCAAACTGTAAAATTTTCACCTAAAGAGTGAGTTCAAATGCTTGCATACAAACCCATTAATATGCAAAAGAAACTAGCTAATGTATAAAAATTTCAATACTGAGTGTTGGGTAGGCAAGAGCCCTCACTCGGCTCAATATACGTTTGCATATGGTAGGATGTATGATTTATGGTACTTTACAGTCTCTAATAAAATTTCAAACACCAAAAAATAATAAATCATGAATAAAATTTTTAGTTTTTTCTTTGGATTGTAATGTCCTTTTAAATTTTAGGTTCGAATTACTTTTTAAATTCATAAAATCAGGTTAATTTGATATTTTTTAGTTTATTTTGTTGATGGAAATTTGATTAAAAGTGTACTATTCTTTATTTACCGCAAAAAGACCGCAAATTCATGTTGTGAATTATACTTCATGTGGTGCAGTATGCGGTTTCCATTTTCATAAAATTGTGAAACACGGTGTTGTGTAGCAATGCGATTATCCGCATGGAAAATTACACTAAATAGTAAACTTTTCACTTTTCATTTAAAAAAATAGCACACAAGTTTAATAATTAGTAAACTAGCAATTTTTTTTATCATTTTATCCTTTTTATATAATATTATTATTATTTAAAAATAAAAAATAAAAAATTTATTTTTTTTAAAAAAAATTGCACAAAATAGTCATCTTGATATATATGAGCTGATATTGACAATATTAATTGCTACTTATTGTTATTGAAGTTTATTGATACCGACTGTTATTGAAATTTATTAAAAAAATTTCTATTGATTTATAGAATTTATTGCAAATTTATATTGATTGTTATTGATTATTACTGATTGTTATTGAAGTTAATTGAATTTTTTTTTATTAATTTATAGGGTTTTATTGTAAACTTTTATTGATTGTTGTTGATTGTTACTGATTATTATTAAAGTTAATTGAATTTTTCTATTAATTTATAGAGTTTCATTGTAAATTTTTATTGACTATTATTGATTGTTATTGATTTTTGTTGAAGTTAATTGAATTTTTTTTAATTAATTTGTAGAGTTTTGTTACAAATTTTTATTGACTGTTACTGATTGCTACTATTGTTTTTTAAAGTTTATTGAAATTTTTTTATATTGATTTATACAGTTTTATTGACCGTTATTTATTTTTACAGATTGTTACTTATTATTATTGATTGTTATTGAAGTTTATTGAATTTTTTTTATTGATTTATAGAGTTATATTGCAAACTTTTATTGACTCTTACTAATTATTGCTAATTGTTACTGATTGTTATTGTAATTTTTTGAATTTTTTTTGTTGATTTATATAGTTTCATTGAAAACTTTTATTGTCTTTTATAAATTGTTAATAATTGATATTTTGAAATTTTTTTATATTTTAGTATTTTATTGAATTTTATTTTTTACTTTATTAAAATTTATTGAAAAATTATATTGTGTTTTATTAAAAAATTTTACTCATGGTTATTAATTAATTGTTATTAAAATTTAATATTATTACAATAAAATTCTATAAATCAATAAAAAAATTTAACAAACTTTAATAATAATCAATAATAAATAGTAATAATTAATAACAGTAAATAAAAATTTACAATAAAGCTCTATAAATTAATAAAAAAATTCAACTAACTTCAATAACAATTAGTATTGTCAATATTAGTAAATATATGTCAAAACGACTATTTTATGTAATCGTTTTATTTTATTTTTTTGATTTTTTTTAATAAAGATGGTTGTTTTGAATTTTTTAAAAATATATAAATCATATTAAGTGTAAAGTACTATTTTTTTCAAAAAATCGTGTTTCATGCTATTTCAATGCTTTTCACTAACTGGCATTTGCGGCAGCCCTAGCATTCAACAAAAACATTAGGATCAAAGATAAAGATGCCTACAATCATTGATCACTAACCGGCATTTGCGGCAGCCCTAGCATTCAACAAAAACATTAGGATCAAAGATAAAGATGCCTACAATCATTGATCACTAACCGGCATTTTGTGGCAGCCCTAGCATACAACAAAAACATTAGGATCAAAGACAAAGATGCCTACAATAATTGCAAATAATACCAAAGCTCGAAAACAATAAAAAAATAATCGAAAGAAAGTGTTACTTGTATTAAATGCATGAATTAAGCTAATGAAAGATAATATAAATTATGAAATAAAGTCATTAACGTGTTTCATTCAAAAATTTATAAATATTTTAATGTATGAACAGAAGAGTTCATTTGGTATGCGGCAACGAGAGAGAGCCTCTTCAATCTTTTTTAAACAAAAATCCTGTTAACTAGTGCTCTTAGCCGCCTAGACAAAAGAAAATTTATAAAAAAGCAAATGCTCTAGTTGTTGAATTTTCAAATTGAGTATAGATAATCTACCAGATGATTTAAAAAAAAAAAAAAACTCTCAAAATCAAGAGCCGAGCTAGTATTGAATATGAAATATAAATATGAATTGAAATAATATTTTTTAATAAGAAATGAATTTAATTTATATTATTTTTATTATAGGTAAATTTTATAGAATAAATAAATAAATTAATTATGTAATTAAAATAATATTTCTTAAGAGAATATAGTTATTATAAATATAAGTTATTTTACATCGTATAAAAATTGATATGTGATATAATATATAAGTTAGGCTGCATAATTAATTAGTCAAGTTGGATTAATCATTTTAGGTCAACTTGGGTTCTAGTCTAGTTGCATGATGATCCACCTAACTGACATTCATCAACTACTTAGACCCAAATTCACTGGTCTAAAATGGTTAAACTAAGTTGACTAAGTAATTAGGTGGTTTAACCTATATATCATATCACATCTTAATTATTATCCGATTTGGGATCTTACAAACTTTTCCTTTTTGCCCGTAACTTCCTCGTTGCTTCACAACGACCGCACCAAGCGATGCAGATTCTAGAGGTGGCTCCCACTATGTAGCACTTAGCCTTGCAATTTCTAGAGATGGCTCCCATCTTGCAGTACTTATCATTGCACTTCTAACTGGTGACTACCTCTAATACCATTTTATTGTGGTGCTCAAGTTGGGTTATGACAACATAAAAGAATATGATAGAATTTTTCAAGAGAATATGTAGTTATGAATATGAATAAAAATATTATTTCTCTAGAGAATAGAATTATAGATATGAATTGAAATAATATTTTTTAATAGAATGATTTGAATTTATATTATTTTTTATAATATAAATGAAAATCTCAAAGTGTGATTAGCCTTGACAGAAACCTGACGTAGGCCTTATATAGGCAATGAAGCCCTGAAAATCTTGCACCTAATGGGATTCTTTAGGCTCCGTAAATCTCGGAGCCTAAGTGTTCTCTAGATAAACTGAGTCCAGTGGCCTAGTGTAACGAAGAGGGTAGATCCTGATTGGATGGGTGAGGTCGGTAAAGCTAAGGCGAAGGTGATTCTGCAAATTTCGTTAATTCTTCACAAATTTCTTAGTCGTGTTAAGGTTGTTTATTCACGTACACGTTTGTTTTTATCTCAAGTAAAATTTAGTTTGCCATAACTTCAGATGATGCTTTCACCTATATATAAGTTGTTGTTTGGTAATTGAGCCCAAGCACATGGGAACATGTCACGCATATGAGGCGTTTATATAAAATAGCCCAAGCACATAAGGAACAGGTCACTTGAGCGAGGCATTAAATCTTCGAGGACAAGCACATGGGAAAAGGTCATGCATGTGAGGCGTTTTTATAATATGGCCCAAGCACATCAGGAACAGGTCGCTTATGTGAAGCGTTAAACCTTTGAGCCCAAGCACATGGGAAAAGGTCATGCATGTGAGGCGTTTCTATAATATGGCCCAAACACATAAAGAACGGGTCGCTTATGCGAGGCGTTGAATCTTCGAGCTCAAGCACATGGGAACAGATTGCGCATATAAGGCATTTTTATAAAATTGCCTAAGCGCATAAGGAATGGTTGCTTATGCGAGGCATTGAGCCTAAGTACATGGGAATAGGTCGCGCATGTGAGGTATATTTATAATATGGCCTAAACACATAAGGAGCGAGTCACTTATGCGAGGCGTTGAATATTTAAATCCAAGCACACAAGGAACAAATTGTTTATATGAGACGCTAAATTTTTTAGCCCAAGCACGTGGAAACAGGTCGTATATGAGGTGTTTTTATAATATGGCCTAAGTACATAAGGAATTGCTCGTTTATGCGAGACGTTGAATTTTTGAGCCCCATCACATGGGAATAGGTCACGCATGTGAGGCATTTTTATAATATGTCCCAAGCACATAAGAAATGGGTAGCTTATGTGAGGTGTTGATTCTTCGAGCCCAAGCACATGGAAACAAATTGAGCATGTGAGGCATTTTTATAATATTGCCCAACCACATAAAGAGCGGGTCACTTATATAAAGTATTGAATTTTCTAGCCCAAGCGCATGGGAACTGGTCGTGCATGTGAGACGTTTTTATAAATTTATTTTCTCTCTCATAATTAATTTTTCTCTCACCTGCTTACTTGTCATCACCGTAGTTGATTGGTCCACGGATGACATAGCAGACCAGGTCTAGCTAAGAATTTCTCTTCATTTACATATGCACACACATGGACAAGTGCACACATACGTCCCACACACTATCATAATTTAATTGGCTTTGCACACATGCAATTAAATTCTGTGCTTATTATTTAAGCAAATTATACTATTTGAAAGTAAAAAATATTATTTTTTTATATTTATAATTAATTAATATAAATAAATAAAAATATTGCTAATAATAATTTAATTTAAAATAATTACATTTAATTACTAATTTTAGTTTAAATAATTAAAAATGATATTCAAGGTAAAAACTCAGAATTTATAATTCATAATATATGTATTCATCTAAACCATAAAATTAACCCGTTATTAGAGAAAACAAAAAATATAGAAACAAAAATTTATACAAAAATAACTTCTCTCCTATGCCATATCGAAATAAAAATTAGAAAAATTTTACAATTAT
>CATIWJ010243201.1:0-10849 GCA_949640765.1 Croton laevigatus | reverse complement strand
GATGAACTCTCCTTTTTCTAACAGATGCAACAATAACATGAGCGATGCTCATAAAGGGGCTTCCCTGAAGCTTAGTACGGGTATAATAACGATTTCCTATAAGGAAAATTGCTAAGCCAACCATGCTAGAAACAAGAGATAGACCAAACCCCAATCCCCAACTTACATTATCCTGAATATACACAATAAGCGTTGCTCCTATAATTGTAGATCCATACCATATTACCACAAACCAATTGAAAAAAACTCCTTGATCCTTTACATTGTCAAATTGGTTTGCTCCCAATGTTGCAATGTTAAATCTTGATCCTCCTTGGCCTATTGACACCAGAACAATACCCGAGTACAAGAAACCAAATTGTAAGGCTGTTGGATTTGTGTAATGCTGAACTGCCGTAACGGTTAAAAGAGATATGCCCTGAAAATTTTAAGATGGTAATAAATGAATCAATCAATGATTTGATGATTAATGAATGAGCAATTTGAGAGGAGGAGTAAGAGGCATTACTAGAAAAGAAAATATAGAAGAAATCCAGACAAGTGGAAAGGAGCCTGAAATGGAGTCTGCAATTATGCCAGCAATAACTGGAAGCAAACTAGTGCATCCATTCACAATGTTGAAAATTTGAGTGGCTTCTATGCTCTTCACATTGAATTTCTTTATCAGATACACAACCAAGTTCGACATCGATCCGGATGCCGCTAGTGTCAATCCGAACATTGATCCTGCACAATGTAATGCAAAAATATTAGTCATTTTATTGGAAGAAAGAAAGGTGAAACTGAGAAAGACAGATACCTGCGACGAAAGGGAACGTGATCCAGCCTCCTTTTTCCCTTTTAGAATCTGAAATCTGCATCTCTCCATTATCTGCCATTAATTCAACTTACTTACTAAATGATATAATATTTCTTATCTTAATTATGATTTTTAATACAAGTGCAGAATTGGTTGCATATTAATATAATAACATTGTAATGTTTCAGAGTTTAAATGATTGTTCTAAGCTACACATAATTTCCAAATTGGAATGGTAGCTAGCTATTATAATAGCAACATGCTTTGTCTACTCTTATTGAACCAAAAAGATATACTACCAAATAATTATTTAGTGTTTCTTTTATAAAGTGAAAAGTTAGATTTTTTTGGGCAATCTTTCTGGCAAGTTTTGGCAAAGGCCACGATACCAACAAGTCAGCTTATCATAACCATAAAATTGGAGGTTGAAAAGCAAAATCAATTCAATAATACAATACTGAAATGAATTGACAAAAAGGGTAACTAAACAAAACGACAATGCAGCTGGTATTTCAAAATGGTGTGTATTCTTGGAGCTTGAAAACATTGTGATTGGAGTGCTGGAAACTCTTATCAGAGTCTTGCAATTCATCCATCAGATTTTTTTTCAGATACGTTTTGAAAGTATATATTAGCATTGAAATGCTTATTGTCATACAAGCCAACCTACTATCGTTTGCTTCGTTTAATTGATTTTATCGTACTAGGTTTGCGTTTAGTTCAACTATATTTTATATAGCTGATAATTGATTCTTGTCTAATTGTCAAGATATTGGCGTTTGATAAAACTTTTTTTATGAGCAGATAATGACTACTTTAAACTTTATTAAGCTAGCGATTTTATTAATTTTTTTTAATTTTTTAATTGAATTACATTAAAATTATATTAATCTTATAAAAATAAAAACTTTCAAAATTTACAATATATTTCTTTCAATTAATTATGTAATATTATTATTTTATTTTATTTTTTATTGAGCTAGAAATCATTTATTTTTAATTATTTAAAAGTAATAATATCCAAGAAATATAACTTAATAAATTTAAATTAAAGCTATTTCCAGAGCATAAATTTATAATTGCAGAGCAAATTTTACCATTTGAAACAATTACCATTGTTTCCCTAATTTCATGTGAAGAGAGATGGCAAAAGGTTAGCTCATTCTTCGGTAAAATTTTCTTTGTCGGCTAATCCTCCTTTAGTCTTTATCAGTTTGGGTAGAGAATGTCCCTATTATGATTGCAAACTTAGTGTGTACTACACTAGTCTACATCCTCTACATGTTTTTGGTGTGATTTGATTTTTTTTTTTGACTGTTTAACAATTTTTTTCTTTGAAAATTAGTATAAATAAATATCAATAATTTTAAAATATTAGCTGAATATTACATTTACTAGTATAATATAGAAAATATATGTATTTTCAGAAAAAATACATATTTTTATTGTCACAATCTTAGTAACTATATATATTAACTATATATAAAATATATATATATATTAACAAGTAACTAACAAATAAAATTTACTTAATATTTGAAAAAAAAAAATATAATATTTACTAAATATAAATTTTAAAAGTTGACATTTACTTAGTATTTGAAAAAATATGATATTTACTAAATACAATTTAAAAGTTGATATTTATTTAATAGTTCAAAATATCTGATATTTACTAAAAATAAGTTTCAAAAGTTAGCATTTGCTATAATTTTTCATTTTGTATAATCATTTTTATAGTTTAGGATTTTATCTTGAAAATAATATTCTCAGTAACAAAATCATATTTTTAAAAAAATAATAATAAAATCATATTTTACCTTTTAGATATTTATTTGTTTTTCCAAAATTTTTGAGATAATTTTTGGGATAATTTAAAGGGCCTTTTACAAAGTATATAGTATAAAATATTGGTGAAGTATTTGCCTTCATCTAGTGTAATATACGTAGCTAATGGATAATTTAAACATTATTTAACTAAAGACATGTATGGTATTACATGGAAGAAAAAGGAAGGTTTCATAACTTTAATATAAAAAATTAATATTTAGATTTTTTTTTTCCTCGAAGAGTATTTTTAAGATTTCTAAATATTAATCAATTAACATAAAATTTTTATTTGAAGAACTTCAATAAAAAGTAGCAATTAATTAATGGGCTCTTGAGTCAAATTGTATAATTGGGAATTTCACTAGTAGTAAATAGGGGTATGAGAGAAATGGTTCCAGAAAAAAAAAAATTAGAAGAGAGTTTCATTATACAAAATAATGTAAAAATTAATAACTTAAAAAAGAACATTTGGTCAATTAATTATGTAAAACTAACTATCTAACTCAAAAAACAATCACTCTCATCTTTAGAAAGTGTATTACACTCTCCATTATATGAATACTTTAAAAATCAATATTAATTAACACCACACATTAAATAATTAAAAATTTTAATAAATAAATTTTAAAAACATATTTCAATTAAAAAATTAATTTATTATGTAATTTTTTTTAATTTTCTCAAAAATATAATTTAAAATTTTTTTATTTATATTATAATCTTACTAAATTTAATATTATATATTATAAAAATAATAATACTACCTCCGTTCCAATTTAATGAGACTTTAGGACAAATCGTTGTTCTAGAATAAATGAGACTTTTAGTATTTTTGGTTGAAGTGGGACGATTTTGCCCTTTATTGATAAGTGCCAAAATTATTTATGTTTTTATGGAATTATTGTTTAATTTTAGATTTGAATGTGATTAATTTATATCTTTTAGCACTTATCTCATTAATTTTCATTTAATAGGTCGTATTTGAGCATCATTGTAAAAAGAAATTAAAATTGAGGCAAGAAAAGAGAAGTGGAAGGATAGTTTTGAAACAACTAAAAGTTAACAAGAGTTTATTATAGAATGAAAGAAGCTAAGGGCCTGTTTTGGTTATTTACCAAAACACAGCTACTACCTGTGTTTTGAATTAGGGAAAATGAGAAGGGAAATAGCTGGTTTACAAAGGAAAAGAGAAGAGGAGGCACGAGTTTTTAGGGAAATACAAAGGAAGCAGCTGGTTTTTGAAAAGAGGAAAAAACCAGCTGTACACGTGATGCCAAAGAAGAATAGGGAAGTAGCTTTACATCTGAAAATTGGTTGTAAAGGTAAGAGGAAGGCATGTTTTAAAAGAGGAGAGAACAATTGGGTTGAAGTAAGAAGAACAGAGGCACGATTTTGGAGAAAAGAGGCAACTGAAAGAGGAACGGCTGGGTTTTGTTTCACGAGGAGTAGACCTTCAACTGAGAGAGGAGCAGAGCAGCAGCGTGAATCGAAGGAAGCAAGAGGCTGGGTTTGATTTTGGAAGAAGATGTTCAGCAAAACAGAGAACGAAATAGAGAGAAAGACTGTTGGACGGTGATGATTGGAACGGAAGAGGAGTGGTGATTCTCGATGAACAAAGGACGCGACCAAGGCGGCTGGAACAGCTGAACGCAATGAAGAGCAAAGGAGAAAAATACGATTGAGCAGTCTGAGTCTGAACGACATTCATTTGACAGAGGCGGCTTTTCTTTGTTGGTTTTAGGACGCGATGAAGACGAGGAAGGAATGGTATTGGAGAGTGGAGTCCCGATCGAAAACGGAGGGACCATTTTCTTCACTTCTGAAACAGAGAACTAATCCACATCCTTTGTCCACAACAGTTCTGGTTAACGTTTCTTGCTCTTCCATATTTCTTTTAATTTTTTTTTGTGATGGGTTTGAAATACTGATGTTGAACTGAATTTTGAGGATTGATTAAATTGAAATTTGCGTTGTTTATTGTTATACGTTTTGTTGATGGAGTGAGATTGGACCTTGAAATTAATCGACTAATGTTTTATCTTCTGTTCTATTGTACAAATAATTCTGCTGAAATTGAGTGTCTACACTTATTGCAGATTGCCTAATATATTAATGTTGCTCTAGTTCTTTACTTATTTTTCTGTTTGAGTTTGTATTGTACTGCCTTAGTTCTCTTCTTGAAATTGTTGGAAAAGAATTAATGATGATGAATTGATTTTCTTTTACTGTTTTGGGAGTTCTTTGAGAGAGGGAACTGGTGGACATAATTTTAGAACAGAGGACAGCGGCTGGACCTTTTGAACGAAGGGACTGATGGCACGATCTGAAGAAGACGACGCCACTGTTGCTTGGCCGGAGCTGCTGGAATGGCGGTCTGAAGAAGGCAACGTTACCTCTGCTGAAACGGAAAGCTATTTTACGATTATTATTGGCATCAAATTCTGGTTTAAGTTTTTTATTTTCTTAACTGTTTCTTTTGATTTTTGTGTTGGGGTTAAGATTAAATTGATGAGTTGAATTTTGATTTAATATTCTAGTTGAAATCGAGTTAGTAATTGGAATATTGTTTGTTATTGGATTGAGATTGAAATTTGGAATTATATTATGAATTGATTTTCTTGGAGAAATTCTGGGTTGATTTTCTTAATTTTATTTATTGTTTCTCTTGATTGTTGGTGTTAAGTTTGAAATATAAATGATTAACTAGTTTTTTTTCTTCAGTTTTAGTCCCATTTGATTATTTTTATTTTCTTAATTTGATTGGTTAATTACTTATAAATGAATGGTTAATTACCGTTTGCTTGACGTAGGTTTTGAATGAATAACGAAAGTTGATTTCATTACCCGATCTCATCCTCTTAAGACTTAGAATGAATTAGAGATATAAGCTTTAAGTGGAATTTGGTTTTAGTAAAAATTGAATTTTATGAATGCGAAAGCTATTAGAGTTCTTTTTATCATCAAATTTTCGGAAACTGAGTTCTTTAAAATAATTAATTGGGTATATTTATTTTCATAAAGGATTATTTACGGATTGTGAACCTTAGACATTTTTCATACATTGCATCACATTTATTTTATTTTCGTTGTCATTCACTTCTAATTTTCATTTTAAGATTCTCACTCTCCCATTATAAAGTGAATTATTTTTCTTTTAATTTAGCTTACGTGATATTGTGTTGAGTGAATTTCAATTTGCGATTCATTGAGTGAATACGACCTTGGTTGCTACCAAAATACTATAATTGTCTCGTATACTTGCGGGTCGCTTTTGGTCAGTATAATTTTGAGCGAACAAGTTTTTGGCGCCGTTGCCGGGGAATTGCAAGTTGAATTTGTTTGTTTTTGTTGTGTATATAATTGTCTTTACTTTTTATTTGTTTTTGAAGATTTTATGTTTGGGAGAAGATCTCTGCGAAGAGAGCTTTTACCGTTTGTTGATAACATTCACAGGATAGAAAGAGCACAAAGAACAGTGGAGCCTGGGGTTGGTGAACCGATTGGTCTACTAGGAACAGAGGATAACTGGGAGGAAAATTTTGAAGATCAACCACCCATTATGGCGCAAGAACGGATACAAATGAAACAATTTGCTCGTCCTATCATCGGTACTGCGACATCGTGCATCAGACTGGATGAAGCTGCTAGGAATTATGAGCTGAAGAATATCCACTTCAGCATGCTTCCATCATTTTATGGAGTGCCGAATGAAGATCCGCTAAACTTCATCAGAGATTTCTACTCCACTATACAGACCTTTCCTCTACAGGGTCTGACTGAGGATCAACTAAGGATGAGATGCTTTCCCTACACACTGACGAATAGTGCCAAATCTTGGCTTATGACACTCGCTCCCAACTCGTTGACTACTTGGGAGGATGTGTATAACAAATTCATGGGGAAGTATTATTCTCATCGGAAGACATCTGAATTGAGATCAAAGATTGCAACTTTTTCTCAAATGGAAGGAGAGCCTTTTCATGAAGCTTGGGAGAGGTTTAAGATGTTGCAAATCCAGTGTCCTCACCATCATTATTCGCCGCAATTGTTAAATCAATTCTTTTATGACGGGCTCACATTCCAGAACCAGAGCATCGTTGATAATGCAGCTGGAGGAGCTATGGGTGAGATTACTACTGAGGAGACATTTGAACTGTTTGAGATGCTCGGAGTAAACTCCCAGCAGAAAAGTGTGAGAGATAGAAGAGGGGGGTTCCAAGAAGAAGTTACTAGGAAAGATGTAGCTATGCAAATAGCTGAGCTCACTAGACAAGTCAAGCTTTTATCAATAAAGGGAAACACACCAGTCCAGCAACAAGAGGTATGTGGAGTTTGTGGTATTTTTTGTCATGGTGCTAATGTTTGTCCTTCGTCTTTTGATTCTTTTGCAGGTGACTACGAGCAAGCACAAGCTTTGGATGGTTTCCAACCGAGGGCAAGGAACGACCCATTTTCCAATACGTATAACCAAGGATGGAGAAACCACCCAAACTTTTCTTGGAGAAACAACAACCAGCAACAGTAGCCCCAGTTTCACATGCTACAGTGGGGACATCAATTCCAAGGAGAATCATCAAGCCAGCAGCAGCAAACAAAGCTGACTTTGGAAGACAGCTTGAACGCCTTTATTCAAGCTAGTACTAAGAATCAAGAAGCGACCAATAGGTGGTTTGAATCATTGGAGGCTTCAATGAGAAAGGTAGAAACACAAGTAGGATAAGTTACAAGCCAAGTGCAAACAAACCAACGAGGGAAACTTCCGAGTCAACCAGAGCAAGCTAAGTTCATCACGGTTCTTAGGAGTGGTAAGATAATTAATAACAATGTTGGTTTTAATTTTGATGATACATGAAATAATTGTGTTGAGCAAGAAAAGAAAAAAAGCATTGATGAGTCCGTTGAGGTTCAAGAAGAACAAGAGAAGATAGAAAAGACACCTTATACTTCAAAGTTACACAAGGCGGACAATCCATATCGACCACCTGTTTAATTTTTAAGTCGTTTAAAGAATGGTAAGCAAGATGAGTAATTTGATGAGTTATTCAAAATGCTATCCAAGGTAAGTATCAATCTACCATTGCTTGATGTGATAAAGAACATACATTCTTATGCTAAATTTTTTAAAGAATTGAACTCTAAGAAGAGAAGGTTAGAAATGGAAGAGAAAGTTATTGCATCAAAGGTAGCTAATGCTGTTCTCCAGTGTAAGTTACCTCCTAAGGTAAAGGATCCTGGTAGTTTTGTGATTGATATTTATTTGGGCAATGGTGAAGAGGCTAAGGGCATGTTAGATTTAGGTGCAAGCATTAATTTGATGCCTTATGCTTTGTTTTTACAAATGAATCTAGGAGAGTTGACACCCACTAAAATGTGTTTGCAACTAGCTGATAGGTCATTGAGATACCCTAGGGGCATTATAGAAGATGTGATAGTGCAAGTTAAAGGACTGATTGTGCCAGTTGATTTTGTGGTGCTTGACATGGGTGAAGGGTTGTCTAGTAGGTCTAAAATGCATATTTTGTTAGGGAGACCTTTTATGGTAACAACAAAAACGTTGATTGATGTTGCAAATGGAGAGATAATTATGACTGTTCTTGGTCAAACTGTTAAGTTTTCCATTTTTAATAACCTCACTGCTTCTACTATATCATTAGTTGAAGAATGCTCTTTCATTGATTGTATTGATACTGTTGTTGAACAAGTTTTCTTGCAGGATACTTTAGAAGATAAGTTGAAACCCGCACTTACACTTGAGGAGGAGATGGAAATTCTTATTCCAGAGGTTATGAATAGTATTACGAGCGTTAATGAAGGAGAGATAGTTGAGCAAGAGGAAGAAGTAAGTAAGCTGCCTTTGAGGGAGAATGAATCTTCTCTAACTTTAGAACTAAAAGAGTTGCCTAAACACCTGAAGTATGTGTTCCTAGGAGAGGGAGAGAGCTTATCTGTGATAATTTCAGCCTTGTTGAGTGACGATGATGAGGAGAGACTTGTGGGTGAATAAAAGAGATTGAAGAAGGCAATAGGTTGGGGGTTGAGTGATATAAAAGGAATTAGTCCTTCCATGTGCATGCATAGGATTGTTTTAGAAGAGGGAGCTAAACCCAAGAGGGAGATGCAAAGACGGTTAAACCCCAACATAAGTGAGGTAGTGAAGAAGGAAGTGCTTAAATTGCTAGATGAGGGAGTGATCTATCCCATTGCGGATAGTGAATGGGTTAGTCCCGTTCATGTGGTTCCTAAGAAAATGGGAATTACGGTGGTTAAGAATGTAGACAATGAGTTGGTTCCCACTAGGACAGTCACTGGATGGCGAATGTGCATTGACTACAGGAAATTGAACAACACGACTAAGAAGGATCATTTTCCCTTACCTTTCATTGATCAAATGTTGGATAAACTTGCTGGTCATTCTTATTATTGTTTTCTGGATGGACTTTCAGGTTATTACCAAGTGGCGATAGCACCGGAGGATCAAGCTAAGACCACATTCACTTGTCCGTTTAGGACATTTGCATTTCGACGGATGCCTTTTGAATTGTGTAACGCTCTAGCAACATTTTAGCGGTGTATGATGTCAGTATTTTCTGATATGATCGATGACTTTATTGAGGTATTTATGGATGACTTTTCTGTTTTTGGTAATTCTTTTGATGATTGCTTGGGTAAGTTAGTTTCTGTGCTTGAACGTTGTATTGAATGCAATCTTACTTTGAGTTGGGAGAAGAGTCATTTTATGGTTAATCATGGCATTATTTTGGGTCATATTGTTTCTTGTAAGGGTATTGAGGTCGATAAGGCCAAGATTGATTTGATTTCCAACTTACCTCCTCCCACATCTGTGAAAGGGATAAGGAGTTTTCTGGGCCATGCTGGTTTTTATAGGAGGTTTATTAAGGACTTTTCCAAGATTAGTCAACCTCTTTGTAGGTTACTAGGAAAAGATGTTCCTTTTCATTTTGATGATAAATGCATGCATGCTTTTGATACCTTGAAAGAAAGTCTTACCACTGCACCTGTTATTGTTGCACCTGATTGGTTTTTGCCATTTGAAGTGATGTGTGATGCATCTAACCATGCATTAGGGGCTGTTTTGGGGCAAAGGGTTGACAAATTTTTTAGAGTCATTTACTATGCAAGTTTGACTCTTACTGGTGCCCAATTGAATTACACTACGACTGAGAAGGAAATGCTAGCTGTTGTTTTTGCATTAGACAAGTTTAGGGCATATTTAGTTGGTTCTAAAGTCATTGTGCATACTGATCATGCTACTTTGAAATACTTAAGATTTTGCATAGTCAGAATCCACATAGCCAACAACATTGCTACATGTATCAGATTTTGTATTGTATATCAAGCCAACATTAGAAGTACCCTTAAGATAACGTAGTATCCACTTAACAGCTTGCCAATGAGCCTTTCCAGGATTGGCCATAAATCTACTTACCATACTGACAGTATGTGCAATATCTGCGCAAGTGTACACCATAGCATACATTATGCTTCCAACAGCACTTGCATAAGGAATAAGTGATATTTGATCCTTATCTTGATATGTCTGTGGTCACAAAGCAGATGACAACTTGAAATGTGCCGCCAACAGAGTACTAACAGGTTTTGCATTCTGCATCCCAAAATGCTCAAGTACTTTCTCAATGTACTTCTTTTAAGATAAATGCAATTTCCTTGCATTTTGATCTCTATAAATCTCTATTCCCAAAATTCTTTTAGTTGGACCCAAGTCTTTCATTTCAAATTCACTCCTTAGCTGGTCCTTTAGAGTGTTGATCTCAGACATGTGTTTGGCAGCAATTAAGATGTCATCAACATATAATAAGAGATAAATGAATGAACCATCAAAGAGCTTTCTGAAGTACACACAACTATTATAGTTGCTTTTAGAGTAACCATGATTTAACATGAAAGTGTCAAACTTCTTATACCACTGTTGAGGAGATTGCTTTAAGCCATATAATGACTTTTTCAAAAGACAAACATGATCTTCTTTTCCTTGAACTTGAAAACCCTCTGGTTGTTGCATATAAATTTGTTCTTTCAGATCGCCGTGTAGAAAAGCTATCTTGACATCAAGCTGCTCCAACTCTAAATCAAACAGTGCAACCATAGAGAGTAGCACGCGTATAGAGCTATGTTTCACAACAGGAGAGAAGACTTCATTGAAATCTACTCCTTCTCTTTGACTATAGCCTTTTGCAACCA
>CATIWJ010243178.1:0-13252 GCA_949640765.1 Croton laevigatus | reverse complement strand
AAGCTGATTTTCGGCTTGAAAAGCTTTGGTCTGTTCTTCCATAGCTTGATTCATTGCTTGGATCTGTTCTTCCATAGCTTGAAGCAAGCTTTCTAACTCTTTCATTGTTGCATTTTTCTCACTTTCACGCTCAAGAGGAACTTGTGAAGGGATGTGGCTATTATTCATACGTGCATTATAATTAAAATTAGCCATATCATTAAGTAAATACATTTTTTCCTCATGACTTTTATATATTAATGGAGCACCAATAGAATTAATCCCATTTATCACCCAATCTAGTGTTGGTTTATCTAATCCTCTAACGAAGCAAAGAATTAGTGACCAATTTGAATAACCATGACAAGGAAACTCACTCACAATTCTATTAAATCTATCCCAAACAGCATAAAAAGGTTCACTATGATGTTGATAAAAAGTATCAAGAATCCTCCGATGATGATTCAGAAAATTCATGAATAAAGCACTAAAGAAACAAAACGTTGGTCACCAGTCCCCAGCAACGGCGCCAAAATTTGATGGGTCTCGAAACCACCAAAAATAAATTACCTACTCTAAAAGATTTGTAAATAGCAGAGAGTAGGGTCGATCCCACAGAGACTGGTCAAGTTTATTCCTAAAGTGCTAGAAAAGATAAAAGGAGGGGTTTTAAACTGCAGAATTTAAAACTAATCTAAATTAAACAAGAAATTAATAAAAGCTGGAATAATTAAATTAAAGAAAATCAGATCTTACCGAACTTCCAATCCAAGGGCATGAACTCCATCCAATTGTAATTTCGATCATAGGCATAAAAATCAATTTTTCACATCCAAGCAATTAGTCTACTAAGTCGGAACCCCGCATTAGGAATTGTTCTCCTAATATAATTGATCACAACAAACTTCTGAAATCAAAACTTACCATTAACTTAACTGGGCATCAACGTTTCATATTAATTTAATGGCAGCATTAAGATTAATAAGAACGACCAAAACAAAATCAAAGCAACTCGCAAACGCGTAATTAAATCAATTCCGTATCCCTATTTTCCCTAGAGCCTATCATGCAAGCTATGTAATTGAAGCCCTGAATTAAGCCCTTTTGCTACTCGATTCAATCCTTCGTGACAATTACAGATCACAAAATCATGACTAGCAATAGAAAAGTAAATATTGATCAAGGCGTCAATTCAATCAATATAAATAATTCATAAAATAAGAACGAGAAAATAAAGATTACTTGGATTAGAGAAAAGTCTGGTTAAGCACAAGCCTCACAAAATTACAATTGGAATAGATTCACCCTTGAACCGGAATTGAAAACTTAGCCACTCATGGTAGGAAGAGAACAAAAGATGAAAAAAAAAGAAGACTTGTGCCACCCTAGAAAATTCTGTAAAATTCGTAGTGTCCTTTGCAAAATTAGGATCCTTTATATAGAGAAAGGATACCCATAAAGACTAAAAATAAGGAAAAGCAAACCAAAAATAAGGAACAAGTCTAAAATATGGGAGATTCCCTAAAAAGGAGGTGAAAGTCGAAATCCACTTAAATTCCACGTTTTGGCGTCTTTTCCTTCATCAGGGCAAATTAGGCAAGGCGTGGTCATGCCTTATGGAAACTGGTTTGCTGCCCCTGCTTCTGACTCTTCTCTTCTAGGCAATCTGTCAAGGCGTGGTTACGCCTTAAGTGAACTAGTCTGCTGCCCACTTTTCACTTCGTCACTAAATAAGTTGACTTTCACATATTAAGCGCAAAATCAAGCTTTTTGACCAATCTTTTCATTAAATCCAAAATCTACCACCTATATCAAAATAAACACAAAATCCACATTTAAACCAAAACTTATCAATAATATAAAGCAATTAAGCACAATAAAATGGGATTAATTTTGACTTATCACATTTCAAGCTATGTAGACTAGGGTTGAGCATGGGATGGATATGTCACCTTACCTCATTACGGGTTGGGTTTTTTGAATCACGGATCGGGTCAAGTATTTAGCGGGTTTAACTGCGGATTTTTTATTTGAAAAAAGAAATAAAATTTTTAAGAAAAAGAAGAATATAAATATTTTTGATGCATTTAAATTGTAAAATAAGATCAATTAATTACATAATCTATTAAATAAATTAAATAATTTACTTGATAAAAGTAATACTTACTACTTGTACATTGAATTTCACTTGATTAATTTAATGCAACTTTCATAAATATAATCCAAAATAACTCAAATTTGTATGTCAATTATTCATAAATTTCAATAAAAAAATATATTTTTACAGTAATCTTTATAAGCCAATATACTCATTATCATTGAGAATTTTTAAATTATTAGTAAAATTATAATATTATTCTTAAGTAGGGCGGGTTCGGGGTGGGTATACTAAAGCTCGTCCCCGCCCCCAACCCTCAAAGGGTTTCATTATTAAAACTCATCTCCATCCCGTGCCCCAATGGGTTAGGTAAACTATGCCCCGCCAGAGTCGGGTTTCAACTGGTCCCGTTAGTTCGGGTTAAATGCTCAACCCTAGTTGCTGTTACTACTACTACTACTACTACTACTACTACTACTATTATTATTAAAGGAAATTATGGTGAAAATATGATTTATTTAATTTTGAATAATAATGTCATCAAGTAAGGGTACCAAATTGTAAAAATTATATTTCACGATGGTACCCCAACTTTAAGATTGTATAATTTCAAGCCACGAAGATTAAGGTTGAGCATGGGGCAGGTTCGGGGGGGGTTTCCTAAAACACATCCCCGCCCCGCTGCGGGTTGGATTTTTTAAATCACGGATCGGTTCAGGTATTTAGCGGATTTATCCGATGGTTTTTAATTTGAAAAAGAAATAAAATATTTTAAGGAAAAAAAAGAATATAAATTTTTTTTATGTATTTAAATTATAAAATAAGATTAATTAATTATATAATCTATCAAATAAATTAAATAATTTACTTGATAAAAATAATACTTACTACTTGTGCATTGAATCTCATTTGATTAATTAAAATATAATGTAACTTTCATAAAATAATGCAAAATAACTCAAATTTATATATTAATTATTCGTGAATTTCAGTAAAAAATATATTTTTACAGTAATCTTTATAAACTAATATATCCATTATCGTTTAGAATTTTTAAATTATTAGTAAAAAA
This sequence comes from Croton laevigatus, assembly GCA_949640765.1. Taxonomy (NCBI): domain Eukaryota; kingdom Viridiplantae; phylum Streptophyta; class Magnoliopsida; order Malpighiales; family Euphorbiaceae; genus Croton; species Croton laevigatus. The sequence continues at coordinate 10,103 of CATIWJ010243178.1, read as the reverse complement.
TATTATTATTCTTGAGCGAGGCAGGTTCGGAATGAGTATACTATTACTATTAATGTCATCATGTATTTCTATTTTAATGTTGAGCACATTTGAATATAGACTTTAATTATAAATATTATTTATTACAGTGTAAACTTTTCTTGAATAATTAGTTTTATTTTATTAAATTTTTAATCCAGGAAAAATTTAGCATTCATTACCATTCTAAACCCAATAAGAAAGAGCCTCATCACCTAGCTAGTGAATGCTAAGTGAAAAGACTTGAAATATCTCAACATATATAAGAACAGGAACATTAGAAAAAATTCAAAATCAAAATCAGGTCTCTTTATTTGGTTTTTGTATCCTTGAGTACGGGAGAAGTAGGAGGATGACATGTTAAAGTATTCTTTATTTGGTTTTGGGGAGGGTTGGTTTATGGTTTTTAGATTGAAATGATTATTTATTTATAGAGTTAGCATCTATTTGTAGGTAAAAACAGATAATCAAGACGGAATATACAAATTTATTAATTATTGAAACAATATTTTACTCTTTCATCTACTGTTTAGATCGTTCAAATATTAAGTTATTTATTAGACAAATTTCAAAGACCAAATTGAAAGAATAGCCAAAACTTAAGGATGGAATAGTAATATTATAATAAAATACACCCAGAATATATTTTTAAATTGGATGAAAGGACTAAATCGTTTAATATAATAGTCAATACTTAAAGTGTTCAACTTTTATTTACAAAGAATTTAGTCTTCAACTTGCATAGCTAACTATGAGTTGGAAATAATTAAGAAGAAATTTCTTGAAACTTTCTCTCCGTCGACTTACTCAGAGTGTAAAATGAAGTTATAAATGCATATATAACCAGATTACTTTTTAAGTTATTTTCTTTTTATTTCTTATTTACTTAACTGGTTTTATCTTTTGAAATAATAGAAAAAAAAACATATAAGTTAGGATATATTAAAATTATTACATCATTCCATTATATTTTTCTAATATTTTAGTACTATTTTTAGAGCAATTATTAATTTTTTTTATATGGAGGAAACCAATAATTAACCGAATAATAGTGTGAGCTACACAACAGGGGTAGCCTTCCTCTGAACACCAAATTGATGCTAACATCAATTGGTAAACATCGAACTCGAGACTTTATATCCTACAATCTCTATGAAAGGTAGGATGAGCAAGTAATCTTTTGCAAAATGTGGCCTGGTTAGAGAGCAATTATTTGATTAAAAAGTTACATTTTTTTTTTAAATTTATAAAGTTGGACTGTTTAATAATTAGGTATTTTTGCAAAAGAAAAAACTTAGTTGGACCAAAGAGAGTAAAAATATTAAAGGTAAACTTACCAAATTTACGTATTTCTTCTGCCAAAAAAAAAAGAAAAAAAAAATTAAATCATACTTAGATCAGCAACATTAAAAAGATTAGTATTAATCAAATAATTGGACTATCTTGTGTTTTGGTACTATAGTAGTTTTATTGTATATGCATTTTTAATAATTTTGATCTAACTTATCTTACACGTGTGATTCTAATGACCTACAAATATTGATAAATTGTTTATAAATTTTTGTGAATTATTTGAAAAAAAAAATTGTTTGAATACTGTCCATACACTACATATTTATAAGAATCTTGAATTTGCAGAGTGAGTCAATACATGGAAATATATGTAGAAATTATTGCTTTATTTTATTTTATTTATTATTTCTATTATTATTATTATTATTGGCATAGTTCCAAGTGTGGAGGGAAAGGGGGAGAGCTGAAAATATTTACGTTCATATTTTGCTTTAATTTTGTCATTGTATTATTTTTTTAAATTTTTTATTTTTAAATCTCTATTTTTTATTTTCAGATTTTTTTTTTATTTAAATTGCCAAGGTGTTTGAAATGACTTCTATTTTTTTTTCTATTTTTATAAGAACAACTTATAAGAAAATAAATTTAAATAAATAAATAATTTTTAAGCCGAAAATGCTTAGAAAGTAATTTTAAAATTTTGTAACTCAGTAGCTCATTTATAAGATTTTTATTAAATGTTGAAAAAAAATAAAAAGATATTTACTAATGAATTTAAATAATGGATGTGAATCCATTAAAAAATGAAATTGAAAGTAATTGTACTAGGAGTATAATTAGAATATGCAACTATCAATTAAAATCCTATAGTTGAACAATTCATAAAGTTTTTTATTGATTAAATGAGTTATTTAAAATTTTAATTTCTTTTGTCAGTAAAATAATAAATTGAATAGACAATTCATATTTACTAAGCTACTTCCTTAATTAATAAGATGGATGCTTAGAGATTATTGGAAAAAATTTGCGATGAAGTCAATATAATAGAAACAAGTTAAGTATATGCATGCCTTCAACTTTATGCTTATAATTTATTTATTTCATTTGACTCATTCAATTTTTTAAATTTTATTATGAAATGTGATTTTAAAATACAGTAATGATTATTTAAATATTCAATTTTAACTTTTAAATATAATTTTATAGATTTTCCAAATCACAAACTAGCTCAAAAAAAAAACTCCTAATTTTATAATTTTTATGGTATTATTCGAATGAGTTACATTATAGAAATTTTTTAAAAAAATAACAGAGTTTCAATTCTAATTAACTTCCATCCCTACATCTCTCTTTTAATTATTTTGAGAAAAAAAAATATTAAATATCCAAAGACTTATTTTTCCAAATACTTTGTTGAAAAAAGATGGGAACATTTTGGTCTGTTTAGTTTTAGAAAACATTTTTTGTTTTTTATTTTTAATTTTTTTTTTTTTTATGTTTTTCAGTTTTCTATTTTCTAAAATATAAAATAGAAAACACGGCAATATTGGAATATTGGAAAATACGGTAATATTAAAAACATCATTTTATCATTGGAATATTGGAAAACACGGCTCATATTGGAAAATATTCTTTTAATAGGTTTCTAACATCTGTTATAATTTGAGAAACTAGAAAATAGTTTTCTAATTTTTTAAGATTGGAAAATTTTATAATTAAACAACAAACTCCATTTTCTGTTTTTCTTGGAAAAATTTTCTAGAAAACAGGCCATATTTTTCAAAACTAAACAAGGCTTTCCAAATACTTTGTTGAAAAAAGATGGGAACATTAATTTTTCCAAATACTTTGTTGGAAAAAGATGGGAACATTTTAATTTTTCCAAATACTTTGTTGACAGTATGGAATTGGAAAAAAAAAGACGAATTTGAAAAGTCCTATAAATCCCGTTACAACTATTAAACAGTGACGGTCCTACTACTAATAATAATAAAATAAAAAGAATTGAAAGCAGAAGGACCAATAAAAATAACTTTTCCTTTTACTAATGAAAATCACAGCTTGAAATTTTTGCCCTTTTTCCCTTTTCTTTTTTGGCACTTTTTATGTCACATTTTCTATTACTATATACCCAACCTCTCTCTTTTCCTCCTCTCATGTTACCTCTCACATTACAAAGCTAATTTTTCTTTTACCACGTGGTTGAGAAATTAAAAAATTTTAGTTTTCATTATTAATAGATTATTATCCTACTTAAAATATAACAAATAATATAAGAAAAATTACAAAATCGTCATTGAGTTTGTCGAAATATATTATTTTATCCCTATAGTTTTAAAAACACAGATTTATTTTCTCAAAATTATAATTTTCTAAGACAAAAATTATAATTTTCCTCATCTCCTACCTTTCAGCTGGACTAAATGGAAATTTCTCACCCTTTACATTCTCTAAAACCCAGTCATTTCTCCCTTTCTAGTCGACCAACAACGAATTCTTGCTATTAATAGACTCCCCATGATCAAGGAGTCTATTGTGGCCTTGATTTGCTCGAAAAGTTCAGAATACACAGTCGTGGCAATGGTTGAAAATCCAATTTTCTGCCTTTCCCTATGATTTTTGGATGGTTTCAATCCAGAGGAGGTGACAGTAATGGTTGATTATGGTGGCCATATGTTCTTTGTCAACCGGGTTTCACTCCGGCAATGGTGGCTTTGCTTGGAAGTGGCATCGCTCGACTATTCATGCCAGTTTTCAAGCCTGCCAACAGAGAGATGAGAGATGGGTTAGGTAGACAATTACCATTTTAGTCTAAAAAAGTTTCATTTTGGTCCTCATAACATGTACATAGGATAGAATGGATGGAAAACTAACAAAAGGACTCTGGAGTATATTTCTTTAAAATGTGAGGGACCTTATAGCATATTTTAGAAAACTCAGGGACTTGAAAGCATATTAAAGCAAAAATGAGGGACCTAGAGTATTTCTCTGTTAATAATAATCTTCTATTTTCTTTTCTTTTTTTTAAAGAAAGAAAGAAACCTTAGCAGAAAATAAAATTGAAATCAATGGAAAACGAATACAACGCAATGTATAATTCTTGGTATGAAATTCTTATCGACTCTAAAATAACTTAATAAGTTTAAATTACAGACAAGTTATAGCCATTGAACTAGTGTATACAACGAATTTGTCTGTTTTATTAGGTTAAAACATAACACTGTGAAAACTCCTAATCGACAAACAACTCTAATAGTAGTGATAGAATTTCATTTGTTGACTGTAATGAACACTAAAAAGATCTTCCACCAATTTACAAACTTACTAGTGAGATTCATTTAAATTATAGATCATGTAATTGCTTAATATAACCCAAAAATTTGGACCCAATCATTATTTACATCAAGTCGACTAAAAAATTACGGATTTAATTTGATAAACTAGCTATGAGCTATAATATTAGATCAAGAATAGGTCTTCTTGAACATGTAATAAAATAACACTAGAAATATTGTTCATCATAAGCGGCAGTAAAAATATAAATGCAACTAAAAATGAAAAGTAATGATAATGCATATTCACAAACATGAAGAAAATCAATTTCGAATTAACCATTGACTGAAGGGAAGAGTTTAACAACTAATGCCTATGAACCAAATAAAAACAAAATCCTAAAAATGTTTTAGGGGTGAGGCTAACACAAAATGCTCTACAAAATATTTAAAACACACACACACACACACATATATATATATATATATATATATATATATATATATAAAATAAAAGATGGTCAAAGTCTGAAAGACACCTCCGATATTTCTGCTGAGACAGCAGACCAATAATATTTTATGTCCACTCTTTAATTTAACGAAGTTCGTAACCTCTTTTTCTAAGAAACAATTAAGTTCATATTATCTCTCTTAAATTAGTACGAAGAAGAAAACTACGAGACATTGACCCATCTAAAATTTTTTAATTTTTAGGTGTAGTATATTTTTTTTTTATGTAAGGGAGAAAATTAATGAAACGATTAACATTCCGAATTACACAAGAGCGGTAGTCCTCCTTTTTTAATTAGGGATAAATTAGTGTTAACATTATGATTAGCAGAAAGCGAACATGAAATCTTCACATTCTACACCATCCGTGTAATATTGGATAACTAACAGACCATACTTTAATTGATTTTAATGTTAAATGTTTAATTTAGTGAAAATCTTATTGTAAACAAAATTTTAGTGAGAAATTAAATTATTATATTTTTCACTCAAATTATTATTATTTTTAGTTATTTTATAATTTTTGTAATTTTTTTTATATGGCATCCCTAACTTGGAAGCACATTCACGGTCATTCCAATTTTTTTCTTTTTTCGTTTTTAACCATAGGTACCCAGCTTAACAACCTGATAATCCCCACTGGTCAATTGCAGGTTCCTCCCCTATCATACATTCAATCTGAAAATTCTAGTTTCAATGTTGGCATTATTCTCAACGAAACCAATTATGATACCTGGTCTCAAATTATTGAAATGCATATTGTTGGCCATGAAAAACCTGATTACATTATGTAGAATAAATCAATGCATGCAAATGTTCGTAGAAATTCGGAAAGAAATTGAAAATTATTTCTTCAATCACTATTAATATCTTTTGGATTCATTCATTTTGAGGTGATACGTATTAGAAACTCACATTCAATAAAATTAATAAGTTGTTTTGATCTTTAACATTCAATAAAAATCAATAAGTTATTATCATCTTTAGAGGATACAAAACACGTCGCAAGTCTACTAGCCCAAAATAATCACATAATATGAATTAATATAATATATATTTTTTTATTTATGATATTTGTCACAACCCAAACTGGGGACAATGACCGGTATGCAACCAGACTGAAGTCTGACTTTACAAGCCTTAAAATTAAATACTAAAATGCAAATATACAAAAATCACGATGCAAAATTTTCTCTACATTACAAATGCAAATCGGAAATTTTTTTTTTCGTAAATCAATCTAGAATACAAAGACCAAACAAACAAACAACTTAAACTTGACTTGAATGCTTGGCTCAAGAAGAAAGAATACGAGCCCTTAGCGAAATATCAGAAACTTGCAGAATATACTATATGGTGCGAGCATTAGGTATAAATGCTCTGTAAGTCCATGAATGGCGGGAAAGTATAACAACATAATATGGCAGCACAGTTTCATTTAAATTTATATGGTGTGTCAGGACCAAGAGTCCGAAGAATAATATTGAGAGTCCGAAGACTAGTAACAAGGGTGAGGACTAATAACAAGTAACAAAAACCTGAAGACTAATAACAAGAGTCCGAAGACAAGTAACAAAAGTCCGAAGACTGATAAAAAGAGTCCGAAGACTAGTAACAAGAGTAAGAAGACTAATATTGAGAGTTTGAAGTGCTATTATCCCACTTGCCCCGAATTTCACAAGTTGTTGCATGTGCACCCAAATTAAACTTTCCCCACCATAGTACACCCTATTTTGTTTGAATTTGTAGCAATTGCACCTCCAAACTTAGGTGTTATTTGATTGGAGATGAGTTGGAGGGGAAGTTGGAGTTCCATGAAAGTAGGCTACTTCCATGGAAGTTGAAGTGTTTGGTTGGGAGGAAGTTGGAGGGGAAATGAGATTTAAAGAAAGATGGAGAGGAAGTTAGAGGGAAAGTTAATATTTTTAATTCACCCCATGACTCCAAGGAAATTAAATTTCTTGGAAAGTGCATTTCACGTGGATATGGTTTTGAAGCAAACAAGGTTTTATTTCGGACAAAATTTAACACCATTTCCACACAAATAGGCTTACAGAGAAAACTGAATTTAGTTTTTATCGAATTATCAAATATAGCTGATTATATTTCTCGGTAATCAGTTACTGAAAACATAGAATTATCTGTTTGAAGTTTTCGAAAGTTTTTGGAAAATATAGAAACGGTTAGGAGATTTTGGTAATTAGTAACAAGATTTGGTTATGAGTTTCGACAACGGTTGGCAATGGAAATATTTCGTTATATTTGGTTTACCGATTTAGAGAAAATCTTTGGCTTACGTGTTGAACATATAATTTAAAAGTAAAGGAAAAATCTTATTCTCAAACTTGTATGATTTTTAGTAGCTTTGGTTGAGGTGCAATTGCTAGAAACTATAACAAATAGGGTGTATAGTAGAGAAAGTACAACTTGCGGTGTAATTGCAACAATCACAACAAAGTTTGGGGTAAAATAAAATTTTAAGTCTTTTTCCAACTATTAAAAATCTAAGCAAACAGAGCCCTTTTTTATTTTTGTCCGACCGCATTTGATCTCGAGGTCCACAATAAGACATCCAGTGGAATGAAATAAAAAAAAATCGAAATTAAAGGGGCTAACATTGTTCTTTTCAAACAGTGTATATTCTTTTTCCAACTATTAGCAATGACACGGTGAAGACTTTGCTAAGAGCAGACAATGAGGAAGACTTTGCACAGTTGTTAATGCCGTAATTTAGTTATACTTTATTCGCTAAATTCCTCATGTTAAAGATTTTTATTTTGTGATTTGACCGTATTGAGGTTTTTGTTTTTATAGAAATTATTCTAAACTTCAAAGCTAAAACGGGAAAAGAAAGGCAAAAATGCAGACTTAAAGAAAATTGAGGTTTGATAGTCAGGAAAACACGTAATGTGGGCACATCTAAGGAAAATTGTGGAGTCAAAGTCCACTTATGCAAGATTTTATTTTAAATTAGTTTCTTTCCATATCTAAAGAAAATCAGGATTTTATTTTGAATTGTGAGCCTAATACATAGAGATTTTGAATGAAATTAAATTAGGTATTCCAATGGAATTTAAACAGAGATAACAGAGGAGGGGGCGGTATGTTTTTTTTTTCCACTTCTTTTCTTAAGGAAGGTTTCTTTTCTTAGAATTCCAGAACTCATTTTATGGCTTACTATGGCTGAACCTTTATTTCTTGGTTGAAGGAAGCCAATTGCAATTGATTATAAGTGTGAGACGTAGCCGTTTTTCTTATAAGTGTGAGATTTAGCCGTTTTTCTTAGGTTCTTTTATTTTAATGGTATTAATAATTCTTCTGAAGTTATTTTCATGATTGAACTTGATTAATTACTAGGATGTACAATTAGTTATTAATTAGATTTGATCTACCATTGGATTCAAATAATTAACGTTCATTTGTTTGTATCAATAAGGAGCTCATAGAATCGTGATTCACTATGTTAGGGATCAGTAATTTTATGAAGAATTTTTATCTGGATTAAATGCATGTTGTACATGTATTATCTTGTTTATTGGTTCTCTTAATTCTTCATACTATAAATTAATTAAATCTATAATCGTATATAGGCTTTTAATTAATAAAAATAATTAAAATACATGTTTTTAGTTTTTTAATCATAAGAGAGGGCAGGTTTTAAAAACCACAATGAATATCAGTTAATAAAAAGGATTATATTTTGTGTCTATGATCACTTTCCGTCAATTGCACTGGTAACCGACAACCAATGTTAGTTTTCATTAAGTTTTTCCTAATTTAATTTCAATTTTTTTTACTACAATTATTTGGTTTTATTCAATAAATTTCTTCATTTAATTAGTTTTAGTTATTATTCTCAAAATTTGCCATTTTAGTTTTTTGCTTCCCTTTTTAACTATTAGCATAGCTATTAATCTGTACGAATTCCTATGGGATCGATTCTTACTTACCCTTGCTATATTACTATAGCTTGAATTTAATTTGGGTGCAGACGACTGTCAACAGTCCTATAAATCATTATACATTAATTAATGCACTAATGTCAGAATTTTGATAGCTCTCTTTTTTATTATTAATTTTAAATAACAATTTGAAATTGATGAGGGCCGAAAATTACGTAGTCCTAAGCAACACAAAAAGGCAAAATGGGTATGAAGGGAAAGCAAATACATAAATCTAAACTTGAGCCCCATAGAAAAGTCCTTTGTTAGGTTATTTTTTTTGGACGTATTAGAGGGGTTTAGGGATCTTGTATTTGTAGAATAAATCAATGCATGCAAATGTCACTAGAAATTCGAAAGAGATTGAAAATTATTTCTTCAATCACTATTAATTTGTTTTGGATTCATTCATTTTGAGGTGTATGTGTTAGAAATTCACTTCCAATAAAAACCAATAAGTTGTTGTCATCTTCAACATTCAATAAAAATCAATAAGTTGTCATCATCTTTAGAAGGCCGAAACCATTTTGACGCCCCTAAACTATACCTCCTTTTTACATGAGGCCCTTGGTGAAGTAATGGTAACATAGGGCCCCTGAAGTTGTAAAAAATTTATAAGTAGATTACTCAAACAACAGGCGCGTGTTCACTATTTTTAATAGAAGAAAAAATTCTGAAAAAAATAAAAAAACCAAATATTCTTTCTTTTTCCTCTTTTTTGTCGTTGCTTCTTCTTCTTCTCCACTGATCTTATGCAACACCATCACTAAAATCAATCCAAAAGCTTCCTTTTTTTTATCAGATCTACATCTCATCAACAATAAGAACTCATCCTTCAAATCTCTGCCAAGGAAGCATCAAACTAAAGCTTTAAACATTGAAAACAGAGTATTGACAAATATATATAGGAACGAAGAATGTAATAGAATATACAAATCTTCTAAAGTCATTGGATTTTGAACACTTAAAAGAAGATTCTTGCTTAAGAATATAGAGAGTTAGAACAATTGAAAATAGACAGATTCATAAAGATATGAGAAGTGAGCTGCAAATCTTATCATATGATGGA
>CATIWJ010243175.1:0-33042 GCA_949640765.1 Croton laevigatus | reverse complement strand
TGGCATTGAAGAAGAATTCAAACCGAAACTGTCGCCTGCAATTTCATGCCCAATCCCAATCTTACTGCTGATGGAAATATCTAACATTCCATTAACGTAAAAGTCTCTTGCTTTGCGTAAAATTGTAACGGGTGCTTTCGCGATCTTAATCAGTTTACTACTTACTTTGCTTCTCATTCCCGTTTTTGTTGAGATTGAATTATCTATGAGATGGATAAAGTTGAATACCATAAAGTAGGTGTTATTATATATTAGGGTATAGTAACAAATCCTTATTTTATTAGGAATACAAATCCTATCTCTGATTGGTAAATGGAATAGATGAAAACAAAATATATTTGGAATTTTGGCCTGTTCAATTTGACCCCTTACTTACCCCCAAAAAAAAAAAATATTGGGGTTAATGTTAAAAAAAAGGAAAAAATTGGGGTTGTTATATATTCAGATTCAGGAATGAAAATAATTAGCAAATGAGATTTATTGATCAAAATAATGTAAAAATAATCATTCAGAGCTTTTTAATCACCCAATAGAAAAAAAAAAGGAGAGGGAAAAAAAGGCCACTTTCAGGATAAGGTATACATAGAGTATCTAACTGGTATACAATTATTTTTTTTGGCAACCTTTGTTTTCTCAGGTACAGACCGGCAACAAAACCTGGCGCCCTCAATTTCTGCAAGGCAGAAAATCGGTATTTTGATGGCTCTCAACGGGAATCGAACAGATTTTGGCCACATAGTGGCCGGAATTATATCAGCAACCCATTGAAAGCCTGAAATGCAATAACAACTGCCTGAAATCTCGTCGGAATAAAGTTTTTGGCTGGTTTCTGTTGATCTACAATAAAAAAAAAAAAAAAAGTAACATAAATTCATTTTCTCCAACTGCAAAAAACTAGATCCGTTGACCATATTCATAACAGCATCAAATTAAAAACATCATCATCACCAAACAAAAACTAGGGAAATAAATTAATTGGAAAATGATGCGAATAAAACATTGTCGATTGGTTTCTGGATGTGAAAAACATGAACATTCTCAATGGAAATTATAAATCACGATGGAAACTACATGAAACCTCGAGTTTCAGACGGTAAGCAACGGAAACATACCAGAAACCTCTCGGAAACTACAATAATGCCGTCAATCGAAAGAAATCACGACAAAAACATGGCAAAACTCAATTTTTCTCATGGTTTTCTACTTGGTTTCTCGTCCGATTCTCCTCCATTTAGCCATAGATCGGCGATGTGAAGGATATTGGGTTGTCGATCTGTGCCCTTATCTTACTGGTTGGAAGCAAGGTTGGCGGTGACGATGAAGAATAGTGAGTTGCAACGGTGCAGACGTTGTGCGTTTATGTTTCTTCATTGAAGAAGAAGAAAGAGCTTTTTATTTGCCTTTTATGTTTTTCAATAAAAATTGCCGGAAATGACTTCAAAATTGGAAAAAAAAAAATCCACTCCTTCTTTTCTATTTTGCCGGTGAGCTATTTTGCAAAACTAATTATCTATTTTGCTGGTGAACTATTTTGCAAAACTGAAAAAAAAAAATGGAGCTTTTTTCATATATATATATATATATATATATCCCAAAAAAAATTGGAAAATTGTAGTAGATACCAAAAACAAAATTTAATTTAAATAAATAGCGTTTTTATATTTTTGTTAGTTTTATAGCACTTTTATTATTATTTTTTTTACTTTTTTGTCCTTACTTAATACAGTAATATTTTAATTTTTCTAAACTAGTGGTTTATATATAAATTTATTTCATTTTGGTCATCGTTATCACCGGTCGTCGAAAATAAATTTATTTATTTTTATTTCCTTCCACTTTTGGCCATTTATTACGGAAAATTAATTTATTTTCTTAACAAACTTAGGTAAATAAATTTATTTATTTTTTATTTTCTTAACGAACTTAGGTAAATAAATTTATGTTCTTAAAAAATTTATGTAAATATATTTATTTCCTCCTATATACAAACAAACTTAAATAAATATGTATACAATGGACACAGCAATCAAACAACATCAATAAAAATTATGAAAATAGATTATTAAGAACATATTACTGGAGCTTCAATTAATTATTCAAATAATTAGCACTGGTTTACCTCCTTTTGTCACCAATTTACTCAGTCTGTCAGGCGCAGCTTCTCTTCAGTTCAAGCTCTTCTTGCAAATTTCAGTTGCCGATACGGAGTTCTGGCTCAAATCGGATTTTCTGATCTAGTTTCCAGAATGATTTTTCGACGAGCATGGTAAGAGAGATTCTCAACACACTGATTCTAAAAATAAAAGCAAATCTGAAACAAAAGCAGTAAAATTGAAGGAGCAGAGAATCGATATAGTGAAAAAGAAAATCGAACTAACCTTGCACTTGCTTTGATGCATTGATGAGAATTGAATTGAGGAGCAGAATTGATATGATCTCCAGCGTCCGATGATCTCTTCTTCAAATCGATAAACAATGTTACCGGAGAAAATCAAACGAATCGGAGAAAGGATATTGAGTGAGCGACTAACTCAATAGTGATACCTATTTTGAGTTTCCAAACAAAATCCTACAATAAAATTAAGTGAATTCATTTTTCATTTAACATTAATTATTTCTGTAGTAATACTAATGACTGTGACTTCCATCAGTATTTGTTGGAATCTTATTTCTTCAATGCAAAAGAGAAGTCAGAAGAATTGGATTCAACTTCCATTTTTGTTATTTAACTATTTCATTCTTATTTCCTTCCCTCCCAAATTTTGATTTTACACAAAGAAATGTTACAAACATGCACTTAGTTTTTAGTGAGAGTTTATAAAAAGAGAAAAAGGGGAAAAAAATATTGGAATTTCAAAGAAAAATTAACTGTAATTTAATATAGTTTACAATTTCAAATGTCCAAAAGCAAAATATTGAATTACATGATCTTAAAATTTTCTTCTAACAGCATGACTTCTGCTTCTAGGATACAAATTAGTAACCCCATCATTAACATTTTCTCTAAAAGAACAAGGCCTATCCTCATCAATTTTCCCAATCTTTCCAACCCCAACACTATAACTTCTTTGCACCCCACAAATTTCATCTTTCTTGGAAGAAAACAATTGCACAATTTGTTTGATCTCCTCCTCATTCATTTGCTTTGAAGAATTAACGCTAAAACTCTTAGGCAAGGAAGGAGTTCCGCCGCTGAAGCTTCCATAGCCAACCTTACCATTGCTCGCAAAATCTAACATTCTTTTGACATATAAATCTCTCGCCTTGCATAAAACTTTAATGGGTGCTCTTGCAATTTGAGTGAGCTTATTATTATTTCCTTTGCTTCTCATTAGTATGCTTATTTGGAGAAAAAAAAATGATATTTAAGGTAGATCGTTTGATTGATTGCTGCAATTTAGGTTGTGGATATATAGAGTTATATATATATGGATGTGATTTATATTTGGAGTTGTTTCTGGGAAACAACAAAGGCCTTGATTAAAAATTAATGCATAAATAGAAAATGAAATAAATGTGGATGAAAATGAATTATTTTAGAGTAGAATAGAATAGAGAGGGAGGGTGGTGAGTCTACTATCTCATGCGCTGGCTATTCTGGTTCAAGTCAAATGGGAGTGCTAAGACATGTGAAACCATATTATATATTAATTTTTGGTAAACTGATTCCTGCTGTGGTTGTTGGTATAAAAAAATTTATAAAAATTATATGTTATTTATGGATAATTTAAATTATGGTGTGAAATTATTATTTTCAGTATGTTTTAAATTTTATAATTTAATTTGAGCCTTATTAGTTCGTGTAAAATAGGTGTAGAGTAAACAATTAAACTAAGTTATTTTATCATTTACAAAAAAAATTAAAAAAACCTAAGTTATTTTATACATAATTTATATCACAAATATAATTTTTTCTTAAAAAGGTAAACATAATGTATTATTGCTCTTTAATTTTTTAGTATGTCCTTTTTGTTTTCAATAGAATTTTTAAAATTAGATACAACTCATACTGGTTTAACCTAAAATTCTAATTGTAAATAAAAAAAGGGACCATGATAAGTGGTACGTCATGGTTCTAGGATTGGTTTGACCTCTTTTTTCTCCTTAAATTATCAGTTAAATTGTTTGTATTAAGTTTTGAGATTAAAATTAACAGGTCTTAATTTGTGAAATTTCATTCTATATTAAACTTACATATGAGTGCAAATTCAACTATAAAAATTATTTTGTGTCCAATTTATTACACAAAATCAAATTTCATAAAACAACCATCACTGTTTTTTATCTCAACATTAAGTGCAAACAAACAAAAATTTAATTTTCAAAAAATAATAAAAATGGCCCTGTAACCTTGCTTGACCCTTAAAACCATGCATTTCCAAAAATAAAAAAAAAAATAAAAGTGGTTGTATTTAAAAAACAATTAGAAGTGTCCTATAAAAACCAGTTCTTATCAGTCAAATTATTTGCAATGGTCCGATAGGTTATATTATTATTAGGGAAATTTACAATTTCTTCCCTATGTTTTACCTATTTCAATATTTTCCTCTTTATCCATTTTTTTGGGACAAAAATATCTCTCATTTATTTTGCCGTTGACATTAATGCAATTTTGTCCATTTTTATGTTAACATAACTGTTAAAGGACCAAAATATAATTTTACGGACCTTTTTGAAAAAATTCAATTAATAAGAACTGTTTTGTAATTATAAAACAACTTCAGGGACTACAATGAAATTTTACAAACTGATCATCTTCTTCTTCTCTTTTTCTCTCGTCCGTTTTGAGCCGCCGCCGCTATAACAGTTATTGTGCTTGCCGAAACTCGTTGTTAACGAGCTGAAATCACTTCAGAAAGATGATCGTCAATGGAAACCAACCAAAAAAGACTGAATCTTGGTTGGAACTCGACGGAAAGTTGAGGTAAACTGTTTTCGATGGGCAGCAATCCAGATCTTCGACTGAACTTTTGGCTGGCTTCCGGTGATTTGACGGATGGTTTAAGGGCATCGAATTACTCACTGGCATGAGAGCTTTCGACCGGTACCCTCAGATAGCCGGTTGGACGCTTTTGGCGAAAGAGGCAACGACGGCAGCGAGGGATAGCAATCTGAAAGTACCCAAAATTGAAAATCGAAAATCAGTTCATTTTTTCACCTTTGTTTCGATTGGGAGTAGTGACGATAGGAAAATCGAAAATCAGTTCTTCATCATCGATTTGAACAGAAGAGATTTTGTGAAATAGGTTGCTTGTGGGTTGAAGTGAACTGGCTAGCGGCTGCTGCGGTTGAAAAAGGTTGAAGATGACAAAATTACAAAACAGTTCTTTATTTCTTGAGTTTTTTCAAAAAGGTCCCGTAAAATATATTTTGGTACTTTAACAGTTATTTTAACAGAAAAAATGGACAAAAGGGCATTAATGTCAATGGCAAAATAAATGAGGGATATTTTTGTCTCAAAAAAAAGATAGGGAGAAAAATGTTAAAATAGGTAAAAGATAGGAAGGGAATTGTAAATTTCCCTTATTATTATTATGGAAAAAAAACTTAAACTTTGGTTTGGTTTTTAGTCTACTATTTGGGATAGAGCTCAAATATATTCATTGGTGATTTTAGTAGATAGCAAATGGGGGACTTTAGTTTTAAAGTAAATAGTACAAAAAAAAAAAAAAATAATTCAACCTTCACCTTACTTGACCCCTCCAAAAACCACAATACAGATCACAAAGAAAACGCGTCAAAAATGGAAAACCATTAAAACAAAAAAGAAAATGGATGATGGAAACGAAAAATGTGGCAAAACGGAAACGAAGCACGATAGCAAAGTAGTCCCCCACAAAAAAAAAAAAAGAAATGGAAGGATAGCGACGGAAGCCAAACAAAAACAAAGCTGACACGGAAGCACAATAGTAAAATTTTCACTTTCATTTCCGCTTTGTAAGATTTCCGATTGGTAAAGCTGGAAAAAATGATTTTTCGTTAAGTTTCCAAGGCTGATCTGAGGCAGGTGATATTTACGATTGATTCAAGCAAAAGTTTCAACTTCCATTCTTATTATTTCATTCCGACATTCTTCCTTTATCACATTTGAATTTACCAAAACAAATGTTACAAAATTACGAATATAAAATATAAAAATGATAGCTTTTTTTGGAGAGATTAGAAAAAGAGAAAAAGGGGGAAAATATTATTAGGCTATTGATTAAAACTTAATTCATAAATAGAAAATGAAATAAATGTGGAGGAATACCTATAAAATATATAAAAGCTGACTTAATAGGCAATGTCAGCACGAATGTTCGGTCAAAATACAATTTTAGCATATTTTCAACTTTTAGACAAAATCAACATTGACCATATGGTTAAGGACAAAATCAATTTTTATTATTATTATTATTATTAATGATTTTTTAATAATTTTTGAAATTATGAAATTTGAAGTGTCAACAACTCTCTAATATCACCAATCTAAAAGGAAAAATGGTTAATATACCTTTTGTCCAATATTTTCTGTCTAAAAAATATTGGAATTTCAGCCAAAGATATAATCGGTGTTATAAAATTAAAGTTTGGGTAAAGTTACAAATTTAAATTCGGTACCAAACATATACAACCCCTAATTGGGGTATATACAGGTTTCTTTTTTATCTTGGGACCTATGCTCATATTATGTATTCATGTCTTGTCCAAGTCTTTTCACGAACCATCCTTTGGTAAAAAAATAATATCTCCCTTCCTTTTAAAAGTGAGATTTTAGGGTTTTTTGTTATTTCTAAATAAGTGAAACTTTTTGGTATTTTTGGTAGAATTTGGATGATTTTGCCCTTTATCTTATAGTGGATGTAATTTATTTTTAGTGTGTATAGAGTCCACTTCTATACTGAGTAGATGTGAGTTGATTACTTTTTGGAGTAGAATGGAAAAAAAATTATTATAAAAAAAAAAAAAGAGGATGCAGTAGTTAAGAAGTTTGATGAAAAAGCATATCCTCAGACTATAATATATTTATTTTCATTAAATAGCAGGCAGGGGTCCACCCAGCGAAAGATAAATACAGAACAAAGGCTGCAACATATGCAAACCACAACACATATAATAGACATTAAACCTTAAATATGCATGACAATGAGTAGCATGCTACTCGTTATTTATTTAATACCAAATATATCATGCATATTCTCCTTAAATTATTGCTTTAAGAAGCTTGAATAACTTTATCCCAATTAATGAAATTGGACAACTCAAATTCGAAGAAGGCAGGACCAATATCAGTGTTGTTCCTTTCAAACTCATAGGTGACCTCTATCCTGGTTCGGTTTCCATCTACTGCTCTCAACACTGCAATGGCTTGGATTATAGTGCCCTGCGTATTGAAATCTCCAGCATTTCCACTAGTAAGTATATTAACTCTGTATGTAGCCACCGAATTCACTGTGTCAATCGCACCCACATTGACATTCGACCAAACAATTGGCAATCCTGTATAAATAAATAAATACACATAAACAAAGCTTCAAAGAAGAGAAGAAGAAAATATTTAAAAATGGAGTTGTTTGTTTATTTACATTTTACTCACTTACCTCTTGCATAATTAACTTGAAAACCCTTAATGAAGTCTTGCCCTTGGTCTCTGACGACAATACTTGAGTAGATATTAGGAAGGTGCCTGGGGAGATCAGTTACAGCATTCGTGAGGAGATTGGCTACCTGAGTTAAACTTGATTGAAGGGTTATAGAGCTTACAACCTTGATAGGGTAACTGGTTGCCATTTTTTATGATATGTAGAAAGCTTACTGAAATTATAGAGAATATTAATTGCTTTTGTTTTGTGGATGATACCTCTACCTCTGTTACTATTTATAATAATTGCTCAAGCCCATGTTTTTTGAAACACGTGCTCAAAGGGCTATTCTTCTTGGCCCTACATCCATGTGACACAATAAATTTCTTCTCAAATGAATCTATCAAGTAAAACCAGTCCATACAACAAGTAGTATCAATCTTTTAATAATATCAACTTTATGTAAATTATCCTCTAGCTCAAATGGTTAGAACAATGCCAGATTCGAATCCTGATGTTACTCTAAATGGGTTTTATTCTAATAATTTAAATTTAAAAAAAAAAAACTTAATTTGGCAATATCAACTAATTTTTGACTTTAGAGAATATAAATTAAATTTAAGGCACTGAAGTAAAAGAGTTGTCATCTCAATTTATTTTTTAAACTAGAAAAAATAAAATAGTCAACCATCTTAATTTATTTTTTGAAACAAAGAAAAATAAAATGAAAATTTTCTTTGTTTTAAAAATGGTTCAATTTTTATTACCGAAAATTTACTATTTAGTTAATGATATTTGGTCAATATTAATATTTAGTCACATGATTTTGGCTATATTACACTTCCATCCCTAATATTTGGTCAATTTATTATTTAGTCTATTGATCATAGTTACTATTTAGATCCGGATATTTGGTCAATACAATTATTTAGTAGTGGGCTTTGACGAGATTTTTGGAATATTCTTGTTACAACTCAAATCCGGGGTCAATGAACGGCGTGCAACTAGACTGAAGTCCGATTATACAAGCCTTAAAAATAAATAACTAGAATGCAAAACATACCTAAAAATCACTATGTGAAAAATTTTTAATTACAAAATGCACAATAAACCAATACTTTTTATGTACAATCCGAAAATCAATCTAGAGCAGGAATCTGAACAAAATTTAATTTAATACACTAATTGACTTAAATGGGCGGCTCTAGAAGAAAGAAATCGAGCCTCGCTTTAGCTGGAATATTGGAAACCTGTAATTAATCTATATGAATGTGAGCGTTATATAAAGGCGTTTAGTAAGTGTCACGACCCAAATCTGGGGTTAATGACCGATTTGTAATAAAACGGAAGTTTGACTACACAAGCCTTAAAAATAATATAACTAGAATGCAAAACTTATCTAAAAACCACTATGTGAAAATTTCTTTTTTACAAAATGCAACATAAACCAATACTTTTTATTTACACTCCAGAAATCAATCTAGAATAGGAATCTGAACAAAATTAAATAGACTAACTGACTCGAATGCTCAACTCTAAAAGAAAGAAATCGAGCCTCGTCTTAGTTGGAATATTGGAAACCTGCAAAATAATCTATATGGGTGTGAGCATTATATATAGGTGCTCAATAAATCCATGGCTGTTAAGAAAATATTTCTACAAGCGGTAATATCATAAAACAAATAGATCAAACCTATATAATTTCAGACAAGATGGTTTGTCCCTACAATTTTCGGATAACGCATCCTCTCTTATTTCACCATAAAAAACAGAACTGAATCCAACTTTATACCAACTACATAAATTATATACTGAATCGAACAAAATAGGCAATATGTCTCACAACAAAAATCACATAACTGAACAGAAATCTCCTCAACTAAAATCCTGTCCCTATATGATACACTATCGCACAGCACAAGTAATTTCATTTTCAGAAAATTAGACAATATATCAAAGCACATACATTTTCCTATCTCCTACACACATGTAGACTCAGGTAAAGAAAGAATATAATGTATCGAAATAGAAAGAATAATATATAAAAATGGCTTACTATATATATATATATATATATATATGTAATTGTTAGCAAAAAGCATATCACAAGTAATCACATACACCCATAGAACTTACCTCAAAATCCAATACGAGATACACCCTTCAACGAACTCGAAAAATGGATAAATAACTAATCACAATCTAGAATTAATGACAATCCTAAATCAAAAGTCATGATGTGAATTGATGCGAACCCCAAGAACAATTGCCTTGAAATCCAACAACAATATATGATTTCAATCGCAGAAAAGCTAGAAATCAGATTCAGCGATAACGATTGTGACCCAACGCTTAGACACGAATTGCGAACCAATAATAAAGATTGTGACCCAACAATTATGGAATGAATCGCGAACCAACAATATAAAGATCCTTGACCCTTTGTTATAAAGAAATCAAACCAAAGATATAAACAAGAACAATTGACATAAATAGTATGCAATCAATAGTTCTTTGAAGAATCAAGAGAGGAAACCCTCACAATATGTTTGTTTTCTCAAAAATAATATAGTGTCTTTCTTTGCAAAAATAGGACTCCTTAAATAGGAAGTCAGACATCCATAAAGGAAAGGAAAGAAATAAACAAATAAAATCCTAGAAGCTGCTTTCCTTGTCTAGCACTTCCAAAATAATGAAAATATCATAAAATTAGGTTAATCCAGAATTTAGCTTGTTTGTCTCCAGCAGGCCGTCATTTACAAGGCGTGGTCACGTCTTGTTTCCGTTTGTCTCTAACAGGCTGTCATTTACAAAGCGTAATCACGTCTTGTTGGAGATGATATGCAGCCCAATTTCTGCCCATGTTATTATCGGGTCCTGCATTGCCATAAGTTTGAACCAATGTAACTTGTCACAAAGGTTCGTAGGATCGTAAACACTTGTCCGATGAATAATTGGCTATCACATCTTGCACCCACGAACTCAAAGCCTCTTTGAACTTCTTAGCACGAGCCCTTGTAATCGGTCCTTCAGGAACTTGCAATGGATCCTTTGTGGAATTCCTATAATTCCCTCCTTCTTTGACTTGATTCATCCTCGAATCATCACCTACATCAAAAGGAGTAAAATCAGCAATGTTAAAGGTAGCACTAAGATTATACTTACCTGGGAGATCAATTTTGTAGGCATTATCATTAATCTTCTCGAGAACTTGGAAAGGACCATCTCCCCTAAGCTCAAGCTTGGATTTCCTGTGGCTTGGAAATCTCTCTTTGCGCATATGCACCCATACCCAATCTCCGGGTTCAAAGATCACCTTCTTTCTACCTTTGTT
Organism: Croton laevigatus; assembly: GCA_949640765.1. Classification (NCBI taxonomy): domain Eukaryota; kingdom Viridiplantae; phylum Streptophyta; class Magnoliopsida; order Malpighiales; family Euphorbiaceae; genus Croton; species Croton laevigatus. The sequence continues at coordinate 22,146 of CATIWJ010243175.1, read as the reverse complement.
GGCCTTAGATGCAAACCGCTCATTGCTTGTTTCGATTTGAATCCGAACCTTCTCATGCAATTCTTTTACCAACTCAGCTTTTTGCTTCCCATCTAAGATGTTTCTTTCATTCACGGGAAGAGGAATTAAATCCAAAGGAGTGAGTGGATTAAAACCATAAACAACCTCGAATGGTGAATAACCTGTTGTGCTATGCGTAGCTCTATTATAAGCAAACTCAACAAATGGCAAACAATCTTCCCAATTCTTTAAGTTTTTCTTAATGACAATCCTAAGCAGAGTCGTTAAAGTCCTATTAACTACTTCAGTTTGACCATCGGTTTATGGGTGACAAGAAGTTGAAAACAACAATTTAGTTCCAAGTTTTTTCCACAAAACCTTCTAAAAATAACTAAGAAATTTGGCATCACGGTCAGAAACAATGCTTTTTGGCACACCATGCAACCTAACAATTTCTGTGAAAAATAAATTAGCAATGTTAGTAGCATCATCAGTCTTACTACATGCAATAAAATACGCCATTTTTTAGAACCTATCCACCATAACAAAAATTGAATCCTTACCTTTTTTTTTTTACCTTAGCAACCCTAAAACAAAATCCATGGAAATATCAACCCAAAGTTCATTAGGCACAGGCAAAGGTGTATATAACCCATGAGGCATAACTTTACACTTAGCATGTCTACATGTAATACAATTAGCACAAATTTTTGCAACATCTTTACGCATATGAGGCCAAAAGAAATGCTCATGCAATATGTCTAAAGTTTTTACTACACCAAAATGCCCCATTAAACCTCCCCTATGTGCTTCATGCGCCAACAATTCACATAGAGAACTCTTAGGCACACACAATTTATTTTCTTTAAACAAATAACAATCATGCCTAAAGAATTTTTGAAATCCCGAATTTTCACAGGCAGTATATATAGAAGCAAAGTCAACATCTTCTAAATATAATTCCTTGGTATGTTCAAAACCTAGTAGTTTGGCATCTAAAGATGAAATTAGAACATACTTGCGTGAAAGTGAATCTGCCACGATATTTTCCTTACCTTTCTTATATTTGATCACATATGGAAATGTTTCAATGTACTCCACCCATTTCGCATGTCAACGATTCAACTTACCTTGTCCCTTCAAATGCTTCAGGGATTCATGGTTGGTGTGAATAATGAATTCCTTTGGCCACAAATAATGCTGCCGAGTCTCTAAAGCCCTCACCAATGCATAAAGCTCTTTATCATAGGTAGGATAATTTAATGCAGCTCCATGCAACTTTTCGCTAAAATAAGCGATTGGCTTGCCTTCCTGCATCAAAACAGCACCAATACCTATTCTCGACACATCACATTCAATCTCAAAGGTTTGTGAAAAATTAGGTAAAGGTAAAATAGGAACAGAACAAAGTTTCAGTTTAATCATATTAAAAGCATCTTCTTGTTCTTTACCCCATTTGAATCCTACAGATTTTTTCACAATTTCAGTTAATGGTGCAGTTAGAGAACCAAAATCCTTTACAAACCTCCTATAAAAGCTAGCTAAACCATGAAAACTTCTTATCTCCGTGATGGTCTTAGGCGTGGGCCACTCCTGAATAGCTTTCACCTTTTCTTCGTCCACTTCTATTGATCTTGCACTAACAACGAAACCAAGAAAAACAACTTTCTCCATGCAAAAAGAACACTTCTTTAGATTAGCATACAACTTTTCTTGTCTCAAAACAGTTAAGACACTACGTACATGATTAACATTTTCATCCAAAATTTTGCTATAAATAAGGATATCGTCAAAATAAACAACAACAAACTTGCCAATAAAAGCACGCAAAACATGATTCATTAACCTCATAAATGTGCTAGGTGCGTTAGTCAAGCCAAAATGCATTACTAACCACTCATATAAACTATATTTTGTTTTGAATGCAGTTTTCCATTCATCTCCTTCTTTCATTCTTATTTGATGATATCTGTAACACCCTAATTTTTAAATATCGAATTTTTAATAAAAAGGACTAATTTGAAAATAAAATTTATTTTAGAGGGGTATTTTAGAAATTTAAACCCATTGGTATTTTGGTAATAATAAAATAAGTAAAGGGCATTATAGTCCAATTATTAAACGTAAATAGAAGGAATAGTTGAGGGTATTTCGGTATTTTTACTTAAAAGATATTTTAAATAAATAAATAAATATTATTATTATCATTATTATTATAAAAAATAAATAAAAAAAAGAGAAGGAATTGGGAATCGATTCTCTTCTTCTTCTTCATCTACTTCTTCATTTTCCACCTTCGACAGGCGACGTGCAGCGGCGAGAGCTACCGCTGAGCCACCGCCACTTCCATCGCCACCGCCAGCTCCTCCTTCTCCTTCATCTTCTTCTTTCCAATCAACCGAAAGTAACGAAAAGGGAGAGAGAGATCGCTGGGTCGTGACGAGAGGAGAGAGAGAGAGAACTGCCGACGCTGATTTCAGGGTGCTCCGGCCATGTTCGGCGAAGGCAAATACAAATTTGGACTCCTCGAGGTACAAGCTTTCATCTGATATAGAGCTCGTTGTGAGGAAACACCGTTTCCAGTGACCAAAGATAAACGGTGACCAAAACTTCCGATGAAGATTCCGGCGCCTACGGTGCTGAAGATCTGAGGGTAAATCTGGACTCCTCTCGATGAGAGCTTTCAGATGATGTAGAGGTCTTCACCGATCTGTGGACGGGACAGAAAATGTGTTTTAACGTTGAATTTTCTGATGAACTTTTCGATGCCTTCCGGCGGTATTCCGTCCAATTTAAGGTTAGATTCTTGATCCTCTATTGATAAGCTTTAATTTGATGTAAAGATTGTTGGGATTGGAATTATTTTCCGCCAATGTGAATTTTCGGTGACTGATCGGACATTTTCTTGATTTTTCCAGCTAATCTGGTCGTAATCAGTAAGAAATGATTGTATTTTTGAAAATCTTGTGATGAGACGAACCCATTGATATATTTTGTGTCAAATTTGGATGTGGTTTAAAGATTTCCGGTGAGAATCCGACGATCGGACGACGGCCGACCGGTGGCTGGAATATTCCTCCTATTACCGGAATATTCCTTCTCTGGTGAAATTTTTGACAATACATATTCCGCATCGTTTCAACGTGCTGAGTTCGATTTTGGAATCGGTTTTGTAATTCGAGGACCTGAACTATGAGAAAATATAAAGTTCGCAACTTAATTATTAGAATTTAAATTATTAATGTTTTAAATTTTAAATGGGATTAAAATTGATTGAAAATAAAATTAATGAAAAATGATTAAATATAAGTAAAGGAAATCAATAATAGTGAAATTGGGAATTTAATTAAAAATGTTAAGAATAAGTTAATTTAAAATATGATTTAATTGGGAATTAAATTATGAAATGAAATTAAATAATTAAGTATAACAAATGATAATAAGAATAATGTGAATTTATTTGACAGAAAATGGAGTTAATTACGGATCATAAGGAAATACGATTGAAACAAATTAATAATAGGAACTCGATTTATATAATTAGCTGACAAAAGTAATTAATTATAGAAATCATTTTATTGTGATTAGTGAAAGGATAGAGGACAATTCGAGAGGAATTATAAAGATAGAACGCAAGAAAAATTAACGCGTAGGACTTTATCTGTGGACTCTACCAGGTTCGATACTTTTTAGTATTTGAACTGAATTTTTTATCTTTAAATGCATGTTTTAAATGAGCAATGTTTTGCGGAATTTTAGAGAAATGTTTTGTTGGGTACTCGAACGTGCGTTCGAGTCGGATTATATGTTTTGCTATATTTTTAATACCGACGCGGTAGTCGCTGGTGCAATATACCTGCGAGGTGAAAATAAAATATTTACGGAAATATATTTAAATGATTTCCTTTATGATTTGATATTTGAGCCATATAGAGCATGAAATTTTGCAAAGACAAATGATTATTACAATGATTTGTTACTTTTGAGAAAACATAAAAAATAACATTACAATGCTGGACAAATATTTGAATTAAAAAATAAAAATTGTATGGAATGAAATATTGTGATAAATGTTTGATCAGAAATGGAAATTGAGTGGAACTCAATGATTGATAAATAATTGATCAAAGGGAATGAAATACCTTTTTATACTCTGCCTAGTTAGCAGAACCTAGAGATAAGTATATGTCGACATATGGGCAAAATCCTATACAGGTGATACATTGAAATGAGATAATGAAATGAAAAAAAATTGGCGTATACAGGATATGCGGCCCCAATGATTGAAAAAAAAAGGCGTATACAGGATATACGGCCTCAATGACTGAAACATTGGTGTATATAGGATATACGGCCGATGTAAACAGCCCTTGGTCTTATCTTTAGAGTCCAACAAGACCAATAGAGTAAATGTATCTATTGTTTGAACTGAAACGGAATTTGTTTTGCTAAATACATTTGTTAAATGATCCGTATTTATATGTTTATCATTGAAATGGTTTCATAAAATGAATTTATTAACTGGTTTTAAACAATGATGAATTAATTTGTGAAATGCTTTTAGTAAACAAATTATATTTACTGTATCCATTGAGCATGGAGTTGCTCAGTGAGTTATTTTTGTAACTCGCAGGTCCGCAGATAGAAGAATCTGGGTGTCAACAAATTCTTAGTCAGCTCCCAGAAGAACAGACATTGGTGTAAACTCTTATTTATCATTTATCATAGATTGGCATGTACTAGTTATATTAGAACATTATATTATTTGTACACATGGGTAGTTTTTATTCATATAATAAAGAACAAAACAGTTTGAGGTAGATGATTCTTACTATTTCTTATTTAAGCATATGAGTTAACGAAGTTAAGAGGTCGCGTAACACTTCATTCTAGCTTATCCGTAAGTTGGATTTGGGGGTTACAATATCCACTTTTCAAATCAATTTTAGAAAAAATGCAAGAACCATGCAACTCATCAAGCATATAATCTAACTTAGGAATATGATGTCGATACTTTACCGTGATTTTATTGATGGCTCGACAATCAACACACATCCTCCATGTTCCATCCTTCTTTGGCATAAGTAACACTGGAACGGCACAAGGACTCATACTCTCCCTCACATATCCTTTGGCTAGAAGCTCCTCCACTTGTCTTTGAAGTTCTTTTGTCTCATCAGGGTTACTTCTATAAGCAGGTCTATTTGGTATCGTAGCACCAGGTATGAAGTCAATTTGATGCTCTATTCCCCTTATTAGTGGTAATCCTCCAGGTGTGTCTTTGGGAAATAAATCCTGAAATTCCTGCAGTAAAGAAGAAAACAAACTAGGCAAGGAGCTATCAAGCTCGTTAGTGGTAAAATAAGCCTCCTTATATAAAAATACAATCATCGGCCTTTTTAAGAAAAATTCTTGTTTGACCTCACTTCCCTTTGCATAAAAATTCACTTGCTTATATTCTCTCCTCTCCTCTCTTTCTTTTGCTTTTTCTTTCTCTTCTCTTTTCGCTCTATCTTTTTCTCTCTATTTTTCTCTCTTCCTCCCTTTCATTATTTTTTTCACTCTCATCTTTCTTTCCACTCTCAGTTATTTTTTGTTCAACCTCTCTATTCATTCTGAGTTGATCTTCATACACTTGTTTTAGTGATAAAGGGACTAGAACATGAGTTTCATTATCCTTCACAAAAGTGTACATATTGGTAAACCCATCCTTAATTGCTCTTCTATCAAATTCCCACGGTCTACCCAATAGAATGTGGCTAGCTTGCATAGGGACAACATCACATAAAATTTCATCCTTATACTTCCCAATACTAAAAGAAACTAGCATTTTTTTTACACCCTCATTTCCCCATAATAATTTAACCATTGCAATTTATAAGGCCTATGGTGTCTAGTGGTAGGTAACTGCATCTTCTCTACTATGGTAGTGCTAGCAACATTGGCGCAACTTTCTCCATCTATAATTAAGCTACACACTTTCCCATTAACCTTACACCTAGTATGAAAAATATTCTCCCTTTGCACTTCCACATTAGCTAATCCAATATGAGCATTTAATGCACGCCTCACTACTAACATCTCCCCTTCCTTGGGATAGTCAACACACCCATCATCGCAATCTTCTAATGCAGGCATAGAATCATTATGACTTTCTGACTCAACTCCCTTATCATCTCTCATAACCATAACTCGTTTGTTAGGACATTCTGAAGAAATATGCCCATGGCCTTTACATTTGAAACATTAAATATCTCTACTACGAGCTTGAGTTTCAGGCTTACCTCCAAACTTATTTGTGGACTTCCCTCCTTCTTTGGTTGCATCATCTTTCGATTTAGCAAAACCTATCTTGTCCTTCTTTCCCCCACTCATCTTCCAAGAAGATTGGTTGTTGGAAGTCTGCTGAAACTTGCTCACGGCATGCCCGTACCGAGACCCACTGATTCCCTTCATGTTCAATTGTCTCTCCACCTTGACTGCCATATGCACTATATCTTCCATCTCTACATAATGTTGCAACTCTACCACATTAGCAATATCTCTATTCAATCCATTCAAGAACCTTGCCATAGTAGCTTCTCTATCCTCCTCTACATTAGCTCTAATCATCAACATCTCCATTTTCTTATTATACTCCTCTACAGTTTTAGAGCCCTGTGTAAGCCGCTGTAACTTATGATACAGTTCTCTATAGTAGTGGCTAGGTACAAATCTCCGCCTCATCACTGTGTTTAACTCATCCCAGCTTTCTATGGCTCTCTCATAGTGTCTCCTCCTACTCAAAACAACCTGATCCCATCAAACAATAGCATAGTCAGTAAACTCAATAACAGCAAATTTTACCATTTTCTCTTCGGAACAATGTTGATGGTCAAAAATCAACTCCATCTTCTTTTCCCATTCTAGATAGGCCTCCGGGTCATTCTTCCCTTGGAATGAAGGAATTTTTAATTTGATGTTTCCAAGATCTCCATCCCTTCTTAGCCCTTCTCTACAGCCTCTCTCTCTTGCATCTCCACGGGGTATATACCTGCCCATTCCTTGCCTTCGTAATTGGTGCTCCTCCTGCCAGTCATTGCCAAAGTCATCATCCATAAATTCCTATTGCTGAACTCGTCTTTCTTGTTACTGCGGGTTCGGCTCAGGAGGTGTTCGCTCTCTTTGCAGCCCAGCGATGGCTGCAGCTTGATTATCTAGTCGGGTATTCAATTGCTCAAACTGTTGTAGTATTTCCTGTATTGGATCAATATTGACACTACTTCTTTCGGTATTTTCGTGATTATTCATATTGTTCAATATGCAAATAAAATATTAGTAATAAAAGTCTTAACAGAAACAAAATTAGACCTCACCAATTCACTCCCTCACGTGTTTCACTCAATTATTGTCACACAAATTGAATTCCACTTGTGTTTTTTGCACAAATTGTATGGCTTTTCTCTACTAATGTTGCTTACCCACTCTTGCCTTTTACCTCGCCTATTCCCTCTCTTCAATTCTTTATTGAACTAATCAATCAAGCAAGACTATGTGTCTCTCGTTCAATTCTCTATTCTATATCCAATTAAAAGGAAGAACAAAGAATCAACAATAGTAACTAGATCAAGAATGAAGCAAACAGTGGAAATCAACCAAGAACCAATCAAGAATATTGGGATTCAAAAGAACAAGGTGAATAGGAAAGAATGATATGGTTTAAGTGGGCCGAAAGCATTACCAAACCCCTGAACTTTACATATTTTTTACTCTAGGCCCCTCGGCAAACTAATAGTAACTTTAAGACCCTAAACTATGTACGTGTATTACACGAGGTCCTTTTTTAACAGCGTTAAAAGTGCGTGTAATACACCCAAACAGAGAGCGCGTGATTAGATGTGAATGTTCAAAACGGCGTCGTTTTGAAGTGTTTTAGAAAAAAAAAATATTTGAAGGACTATAACACAACTTAATCATCTTCCTCCTCCTTCCATCCTTCCCAAACGAAAATCCATTCACATCATGAGAAAAACACAATTCATAAGATCAATTCATAACTACTTACTAATTCTAACTAATAAACTAAAATTTAGAGGAAACTTGTAGTTGTAGATGTTCCCTAATACTTGAATGCAGAAACAAAAAGGAAAAGAAAAAGAAAAAGAAAAAATTTTGCTCAATCTTCGTTCTCCATTGCAAACCCAAGCTGATCTCTGATTTTTCTTCTCTTCACCGTTGGTCTTTCTCTTCGTTGAAACCCAGAAATCGTCGACCAAAAATCACAAACCCATTCGCTGCCGCCCATCTCAACCTTCCTTTACTTCCATTGAAATCACACAGAGGGAACGGTTGAGCTCAAAACCCAGAAAAAAGAAAGATGAAAACAAATCTGATTGAAGCAAGAACCACAGCTGCTCTTTGTTGTCAAAATCTATTCCCTACTGTCCTCGTCGTAACCCAGAACGCTGGCTACCAGCTGAACCCATTTCTGAGCTTCAGACCTCCGTCAAAACCCATCAGCTCACCTCTGATTGAAGACCCAAAACAGAACTAAAAAAGAAGAAAAGAGCAAATAAATTTCAGTTCTCTGCCATGCCCATCACCGCCGGGCTCTTTCCTTCCTTTTCCGCCGTCGTTCTTCGCTACCCCTGGAACTGAGCTCCAACTGAGCTCTCATCGAAGAACCAAACCAGAAAACCAATCCATCTTCCCGCCAGCTGAGCTCTTACCTTGACTTCCAATCGATACCTTGAACAAACCAAAACAAAACCAGAAAATAGAAAAAGAAGAAGAAAACAAAGACGTTTACAATCGATAACCTAGAACCCCAACGCCGGCCTTCATTCAAGATTCCAGAGCACCGGCCTTCGTTCGAAATCCCAAACGCCGGCAAAGCTCTTGTCTACAATCGATAACCCGAGAATCCAAAAATCCTGATTAAAACGCAGCCACCGATTGAACTCTCGCCAAAACCCAAAACCGAGCTCCTTTCTCTTTGTTCAGACCGCCATCATGCCGGCTGTTCTCGATCTCCTTCTCTTTCTCTTCTTGGTCGAAAACCTTTGCACAGCCTAGTTCCAGCCGTTAACCCTTTGATCTAATTTCTTTTTGTTTTCCTTGAACCAGAATGAAAACGCTGCATTTTGCTAGGCTGGTCAAAGGTCCCAGCCAATCTAGTTCCAATTTTATTTTTTTTTCTTAAAACCTTTCAAAACGATGCCGTTTTGAACATTTACATCTATTCACGCGCTCTCCGTTTACGTGTATTACACGCGCTTTTAACCCTGTTAAAAAAGGGTCTCGTGTAATACACACACATAATTCAGGGGCTTAAAGTTGCTATTAGTTTACCGAGGGGCCTAGAGTAAAAAATATATAAATTTCAGGGGTTTGGTAATGCTTTCGGCCGGTTTAAGTGTGGATGAATTGAATCACATAACTATGATAAGTTTTCTTTTTCTTTTTTTTCTTTTGAATGGATTTTTTTTTTGAATGGATTTTTTTTTGAACTTAACCTAGAACTTGAGTTCTTATATTGATAATGAAGGCGACAAGAAGAAACAGAAAATCCAAAACAATGAAATTAAAGGATAGATAGAACGTAATTCTAGAGCCTAGCTCTGATTCCAAGAAACCCAACAACAATATATGATTTCAATTCCAGGAAAGCTAGAAATCAAATTCAGCGATAACGATTGTGACCCAACGATTAGACACGAATCGCGAACCAACAATAAAGATTGTGACCCAACGATTATGGAATGAATCGCGAACCAACAATATAGAGGTCCTTGACCCTTTGTTATAAAGAACTCAAACCAAGGATATAAACAAGAACAAATGACATAAATAGTATGCAATCAATAGTTCTCTGAAGAATCAAGAGAGGAAACCCTCACAAAATGTTTGTTTTCTTAAAAATAATATCATGCTTTCTTTGCAAAATAGGACTCCTTAAATAGGAAGTCAGACGTCCATAAAATAAAGGAAAGAAATAAACAAATAAAATCCTAGAAGCTACTTTCCTTGTCTAGCACTTCCAAAATAATGAAAATATCATAAAATTAGGTTAATCCCGAATTTAGCTTGTTTGTCTCCAGCAGGCCGTCATTTACAAGGAGTGGTCACGTCTTGTTTCCATTTGTCTCCAGCAGGCTGTCATTTACAAGGCGTGGTCACGTCTTGTTGGAGATAATCTACTGCCCAATTTTTGCCCATATCATTATCGGGTCCTGCATTGCCATAAGTTTAAACTAATGTAACTTGTCGCAAAGGTTCGTAGGATCGTAAACACTTGTCTGTTGAATCATTGGCTATCACGTCTTGCACCCATGAACTCAAAGCCTCTTTGAACTTCTCAGCACGAGCCCTTATAATCGGTCCTTCAGGAACTTGCAATGGATCCTTGGTGGAATTCCTATCATGAATGCATGCAATCAACCCAATTTCATAATTGAAGTAAACCAATCCAAAATCAATTTCTATTAACAACCATATATTTTTTCAAATCAAATTGATAGTAGTAGGGAAATCAAATTATTTCGAATACCACCATCTAAAACTTAACTCAAAATATTTTTATTCAAAACTTAATTTTCCAAAATCAAATATATAAAAATTTCAGATTAAAAATATTTTTTTATAATTTATTAAAACTCGCCAAAGTCACAGCATCAACATGAACATAGAGAATTTTTTCATATAAATTCAATTAATTAAAATAATTAGAAACTCTCAACACCCAATTTAATTAGTTTAAACCCTTTCATGCTTAGAGTATACACAATGCAATGGTAAATTGCTTTCATTTGATGGATACATCAAAAAAATGAAAATAATCTTGAAAAAACCATCTCCAATGTTAATATATATATGACTGTCCAGCTGATGTGTCAATAAACAATGTCTAACAGGTCTTCTATTTCTAGAGGGTTTGCTAGACATGTCCATGTTAAACGAAGACCAAAATGACGCCTATGGGCTAGCACGCTAGCACACCAAATGACAAAGCTCCACAGGCAAAACAACAATGCTTGTGCTGCAGCTTCCTCGCCAAACAACACGCCTACACCACCGAACTTCAATGCATGTGGTGCGCTCCCAAGGCTAAACGACTGGCGGATGAAAAGAGCCCTTTAAACCTTATTTTTCAAGACACCTTAAATTCCAAGCCTCTATAACCTTTTACCCATTGTTTAGCAGCATATTTATAGGAAAAATAAAGTTTTAAAATTACGAAATAAAACCTTTAATTTATCTATTTAATTAAATAACACTAAAATGCTATTTAAACACTAATTCTAGTCCAACACCAATTAAATCTCCTAACTAGACCCAAATTAGTTTTCAATTTCAGAATTAATAAAATAATAATTTATTTTTAAATTTTATTTATAAAAATACCAAAATACCAAAAATAACAAAAATACCCATAAGAACAAAAAAACGCAATATTATACGCAAAACGACTATCTAGTCGTCCTGAGTATCAAATAGATACTCAAATTACGAAATTACATCAAAATAAAATATAAAAGTGTAAAATGACCATTTTGCCCATAAGGTGTAAAATTACCATTTCGCCCATAAACTTAACACTCACAAAAACTAAGGGTTTTACAGTACATCTATAAATGACAGGAAAATATTTCTACAAGCAATAATATCAAAATCAAATAAATCAATCCCAAAAAATTTCAGACAAGATGGTGTGTCAGGCTTATAATTTTTCGATAATGGATCTTCCTTTATTTCACCACAGAAATAGAATTGAATCAAACCTTATACCAACCATAGAAATCATATACTGAATTGAACAAAATAGGCAATTTGTCTCAGAATAGAAATCACATATCTGTACAAAAATCTCATATGCTAAAATTGTCACGACCCAACAAGAGGCAGTGCCTGGCGTGCAGCTAGACAAAAGTCTGATTGCACAAGCCTATAGAATGATCCATCTAACTGCCTTCTTCAACTACTTAGACTCAAATTCACTGGCATGAAATGGTTAACCCAAGTTTACTAAGTAGTTAGGTGGTCTAACTTATATATCATATCAAATCTTAATCAATATTTGATGCGGGATTTTAAAAAAATCATGTATCCCTATACGACACACCATCGTACAACATAAGTAATTTCATATTTAGAAAATTAGATAATATATCAAGCATATAAATTTTCATGTCTCCTAATCATATGTGAGCTTAGGCAAAGAAAGAATATAATATATCGAAATAGAAAGAATAATATATATATATATATATATATATATATATATATATATATATATATATATATATATATATATCAAGTAGCACATCACTAGTAATCACATATATTTGTAGGCCTGGTGGCAACTTAGAGGAGGGTGAATTAGTTGGCTAATAAAAACTTTTTAGGTGCAGAATGTGGTGGATTAAAATCATAATGGAAGTTTAGGAAGATTTATGAAACTTGAAAGATAAACAAGAGATTTTATAGTGGTTCGGCTCTAACTTTAGGCTACATCCACTTCTCCGATTCTCCCTAGAATCGGTTTTACTATCCACTTAAGAATACAAGAGGTTTTTCAAGTTCACCTCAAACTTAGAGTTTATAGCTCACTCCAAACTTTACAACACACAACTTGGAGTTTAAAGCTCACTTTAAACTATCAACATGAATGTTGAGTTTCTTAGCTCACTTAACTAACTATACACAATAATGATGTAGAGTTTATAGCTCACTCAACTAATTATGCAACAAAAAACATTTTGAATGAAAAGAAAGAGTGAAATAAAGGTTGTAACAATGAAGCTTGAGTATTAAGTAGATGATCCAACCTTCTGAAGGCTATACACCCAAATTGAAGAATATAGCCATTGCTCCCTTTAAATTGAAGTTCTTTAGAAATTTTGTTAGTGTCATAAGCGTAATGGTATGTCGCGAGCGCGACCTTTCACTGACACCTTTCAACAAACTTGTAACGGATAGTTGTTGGCGTTAGTTTACATTTAATAAACTAGCCATTGCTGCTGATTGAAGGACTGTTGCGTGCGCGACGTGGTCATTGTACATTGTAACGGCTACTTCAGTCTTATTTTCACAAGCGAAATGATCAAGCGAAAGTCTTCTAGACAAATGGAGATTAGGTCACGAGCGCGATGGCCTTAGTCGTATGTGTGACGTTGTTGCTTGATTTCTTTTTGTGTTTCTGTCATGAGCGAGAAGGGCAAAACAAACAATTTTGGACTCTAGATGAAATTTTTGCGAGCACGCCAGTTCGGTTGCGTGTGTGACGCCTTTGCAAAGTGCACTTGGAGTTGATTGTCTTGACGTCGCGCGAAGTGCTATTTTTGAATTTCAATTCTTTTGCAAGTCTAAGAGTTCATCTTGATTCGTTTGAGTTCGGACTTGCTATACTTAAATACTTAAAATATCATTAGTAAATCACAAGTTCGAGTAAGTTTGTCAAATATTCAAAACTGAGGAATTTTGGCATTTCGAGTACAGCAATCTCCCACTTTTTGATTTTTTGACAAACTACTTGAGTTATGATAGAAAAATAAAGTTGCAGAGTGTTTAAGTAACATGCTTGAATAAAATGTATGCATAAAATACTTTAGTACAATATGCATGAATATAAGTTATGCCTGAAATGATTTTGCTCTTTTGCTTTGCTTAAGGCTCAAATGTTTTTGCTTAAAAAGCTTAAACTCCCCCTTAGTTTATGCATACTTTTGTGACACCCCCTTCCTATATGCAACCATTGTATCTCCATTCAAAATTAACAACATTGAAAAAACAACAAGAAAAGGTTTACTTTAAAAACAAGAACACTCTCCCCTTAATAAATGCTTTACTTCTCATTTGAAAAAAAAAAAAACAACTTATATATCTTCTCCCCCAAATGTAAATTTCATCAAAGCAAAGGAAAAGTACATAAGCAAAAGCATTAAAAAACACAAAAAGATTATTTTCACAAAGCATTAAATTATTTTCACAACTCGTATATCTTCTCCCCCTTTTGTTAAAAATATTAAAAAAGAGTTGACAATTAAAACAAATATCATTAAAGGATAAAGGAGAAGCATACAATAAGCAACTAAAAATTTATCATAAAATATAAGATAAAAAAACAAATTAATTTAATTTTTTTTTAAAAAAAACTTCAATCTTCTTGAGGAGGTTCATAAATTGCTAGGATGCTACTAGAAGACAATTGACAAGAAGGATGAAATTTAAGAAAGGAAACGGTAGAACATTTAAAAGGAAGTGGAGCCATGGACTTTTTAGGCAATGATCTATGAGAATAATGGCATCACAAAAACAATTTGAGTTTAACGAAAATGAAAAGAAGTAAGTCTTTTGAAAAAATTTGTTTGGACTTTTTCTTGAAAGGAATGAATTTCCCAACCATTAGATAGTGAAGGCACAATAAATAAGTTTTGAGAGAAGTTGCTTTAGGGTATTTCATGGTTATGGACTTGACCAATTGAAGAGCTTTGCCAAGAGATTGATATTTTGTTCTAAGGAAGGATCTCTAAAATCGGTAAGAGTTTCGTTGAATAGATTGAAAATTAAGTACTAAACATCTTTAGATACTTGGCTACTATGTCTAAACAACCTAAACACTATCTTAAAAATTCTTTTGGTGGGTTAGTTCTCCTTATCTCTCTCAGGTAAAAAAAGTTTCTTTTAGTAATTCTAGACATGTTGAAGAATGAAGAAGATGAAGATTTTAAGCAAAAGGGTTTCCAAAAAATCTTTGGAAGAGTTTAAAACCAAAAGTTTATATCAAATTGTTAGAAAGGACAATGTAAAGGAATTTGATATCAATTATTGAAAGGATGTTAAAGAAGGATATCAAATATTGAAAGTTTTGATGCAAAGAGTTTAAAGACTTTAAAGCTGAAAATTTTAGAAGGTAGCGTGCGAGATACTAGAATCTCATGCATCACACTTGAAAATTTGTTTTCATGCTTTTGAAAAAAAAAACTTAGAGGGATTTAAAAAAAAACATTTTAGCTAAACAATTTAAAGCAATAAACACAACAATTCTTATCAAATTATGCATAACAATATTAGCATACATACATAAATAATATATGCCCTACTCACATTGCAAATGCCTAAAGAAGCGATGTATCCACAAAATTTAGGCAATTGCAAGTAGAATTCTAATAATTATCACATTTAATCATGCACACATATAATTTCAAATGCATGATCATATCAAATATGCTCAAAATTCCAAATGATAGATTTTTAAAGCATTTGAGCATAACAATTAAGCACAATAATTTTTATGTAATCATGCAGAATAATATGTCTCACACGCTAAAGTATGCCAAAACACTCTAGTAGCCAAAATAGGGTTTGGTCTCGCATGTTACGGTTGTTCAAGCTAGTTAAAACAGCAAAGCAAAATTGTGTCTCGCGAGAGACATAAGGATCTTGCACGAGATGTTATGAAAAATCAGTCCAGAAGCTGACAGAGATGACTAGATCAATATTTAAAATTGATAAAATATTTTTAACTAAAGTCTTAACTTCGGCTATCATCTCAAAAATCATTTACTAAGAATATTTTCAAAAATTTTAAAATTTTTTTCAAGATTCTAAAACCACTATGCTTTAAATGTTTGAAGCAAGCATGCGAAGATATTTGGAAACACCTTTTAATTCTATTTGTGATGAACATAGCATCACACACTTTTATTCCTCCCATAGAATTTCTTATTAAATAGTTTTAATAGATTGAATCAAATTCTTTAGTAAGATGACTAGACCTATGTTTGAATTAATAAAACACTTTAGGCAAAAGCCTTTATTTTTAATCATGATCTCATAAATCATTTGTCTAAAATGACATTTTTTAGCAAAATCCTTCTTGAGTTTTTTGAGAAACATATACCCAATGTATACATCTTAAAAGCACTTAAATGTAAATACTTTATAACACCTAGAATAATTTTGAATTTCTTTTATTCAACTTAGATATAAGAAATCTAGTAGGTGTTACCTTTAAACAGCTAATTACATAGACTCTTTAATAAGTCTTTAATGCCTATTAAAGAATCTTTGCATATGGTACTTTATGATTCTAATCCCCTTGATTAAGGAAATATACTTTCTTTTATTTTGTAAATGCCATCAAGGATACCAACCCTTCACCTTATATCAACATGGACTAACAAAGGTCTAGCTCCATTAAGAGGTTGATGTTGAGAGAAAGATTCAAGCGAAAGGAATTAATCTCAAATTGCTAAAGGAGTGGCAATTCAAAAATGGAATCTTTCAAACAAGTTAAGTCTAGATGAAGCGCGAAAAGGTGTAAGTATCTATAATTTTTATCATCTAGATAATTGCATGCTACCATCTCTCAAATTGTGCCTAAGACCTTTGATAAAGTCTTAATAGATCAAAGTTAAGTTTTGGTCATAACTCAACCAATTTGAGAGAAATAGAAGTTGGAATCTAATTCCAAGTCCTTCTAGCTATTCTTTTATTAGTAACCAACGAACAATTAGAAATGAATTTAGTAAACTTGGTACCATTACTAGAAATAGTGCTAGCTAGGTAGCTTAGGGCTATAATATAGAAAATGGCATTTATTTTGACATGTCTTGTGTATTGATTGCTAGATTAGTAGCTAATTAGATCTTAACTTACATTTGCATGACATATGAGTTCTAAACTTTTTCAAATATATGTCAAAGAATTTTCTTTCAAACAATTTCAAAAAATGACCTTTGATATCATATTTTTTTTTAAGTCTAAACATAAGTTCATTGGTTGTATAATTTTATAATTGTATTTTTATGTTACTAAACATCCTCTTGTGAGTATTTTTGCTAAGTGATTGATTAGATATCCTTGAGATAAGTCTTATGGAAGAATCCAAGTTCTTCCTTAGACCTCAATTTAAGCAAACAAAGGATGACATCCACTTCAATCTTGAAGATTTAAGATATTTGGAAAGGATGGATGTAATAGTAGTAAAACTCTCATAAGCACAATTCAAAAGTAAATTTGGATAGTCTATTGAAAGGCTCTAAAGAGGTACAATTTAATAACTCTCCTCATTTTTGGACTTTGAGCATATTTGGTATGATCATGCATTTGAACATATATTGTTGAGCATGATTAGATGAGAACTGTTGTGCTTATTGCTGTAATATTATTGTGCTTATTGCTTCCAAAATTCCTCTAAATATTTTAAAAATAACATGTTTTTTAATGTATCGCATAAGATAGTGATGTATCGCACACTACCTTTTAAAATTCTCAGTTTTACAGTTTTACATGCTTTTGTAACGCACAAGGCTAAAAACCTCATGCATGTTACCATTTATTTTAGAACATGGAGTATTGGGTATTGTAGCGCACGAGAATTCTTGGTCTCGTAAGCTACCGTTTCAAAAATTATAGCCATTAACGTCATGGTACTAGCTAAGCGGCGTACTTTTTTTAAAAAAATCTTTATAAATTCTCTAGCCATCCATTGTAAAATTTGTGAGATGTAGCACACATGACTTCTTCGTCTTATGCGTTACCCTCCTCAAATTCGTTAATAGCTTAGATTTTTGACTTAAAGCCAGCTTTACATTTCTAAAACGGCTATCTTTCAATTTTTTTTTTATAAACACCTACTTCAAAACTCATGTAAAACTCATTGCATCAAAATTTTTAACTATTGATATCAATAATTGATATCAAACTCTCCTAAAGATTTTTAAAACTTTTCACCTAAAAATATTCATAATCTTGTTTTTCTTCATTCGTTAACCATGTCTAGAGTTGCTAGAAGAAATCTCCAACCTATATACGAGAGAGAGAGATAAGGAAGCCCAACCCAACAAAAGAATTTTTGAGATAGTCTTTAGGTTGCTTAGTCCTAGTTGCCAAGTTTCTAGGAGATGCTTAACAGAAATTTTCAATCTTTCCACCGAAATCCTTGTCAATTTTAGAAATCCTTCCATAGATCAAATCATTAACCTCTTAGCAAGCTATTTCAATTTATCAAATCCATAAGCATAAATGCCCCAAAGCCACTTTTCTCAAAACTCTTCTATTATGTTTTCTTCATCGAGTGGTTGGCAACTCAATCCTTTCAAGAAAAGGTCCAAACAAAATTTCTCTAAAAGACCTATTTCTTCTTCAATGTGCTAGGACTCAAACTTCCTATTGTGGTGCCATTATTTTCATAGATCATTGCCTAGCAATCCAAGGCTCAACTTCCAAAAGTCCTACCATCTCTCCTCTTATCTCTCATCTTACTTCTCAATTGGTTGATCTCTCTCTCTTTAATATTCGAATTTATCTTTAGAGAAATATCACAACAATTGTATCATCTTGATGACTTTGTCTTTGAAGTAAAAGGTGTTGGCTCTTCTAGTGGCGCCCCAGTCACCTTTGACCCTTTTCAAGAAGATTGAAGTTTTAAAAGATTAAGATGTTTTTCTTTTAATGAAATTGTCTTTTCTTTTCAATTGTCAAATCTTTTTGATATTTTTGCCAAAAAGAGGAGAAGTCATATGAGTTGTGTTGTTTTCAAAAAGGGAGAATTTGTTTTCAAAAGGAAAAATATGAATTATTTTTAAATTATTTTTACAATGCATAAAATAAGGGGAGAAAACATATGGAAAAGTCATATGAGTTCTTTTAAAACTTGATTTTCTAAACAACTCATAAAAATATGCATAAATTAAGGAGGAACTAAAATGAGCTAAGGAAGCTAAGCATTTCATATATTAGATTAGCACCTTATGCATTAAACATAATCATGCATCTTACTTAAACATTGTGAACTTTATTTTATCCATCACAACTCAAGTGATTTGTCAAAAAATCAAAAAAGGGGAGATTGGTGTGCTCGGAATGCCAAAATTCCTTGGTTTTGAATATTTGACAAACCTAGTTGAACTTGTGATCTTCTAATGAACCTTTAAGTGTTTAAGTTTAGCTCTAGCAAGTTCAAACTAAAACAAATCAAAATGAATCTTTTCACTTGCTAAAGAATTAAAGATATTGAAGAATACTCACCATCTCACACGTGACGGATATGTCTTGCGCACTAAAGTATGCCAAAACACTACAGTAGCCAAAATGGGGTTTGGTCTTCCATGTTATGGTTGTTCAAGCCAGTCAAAATAGCAAAACAAAATTGTGTCTGGTGAGAGACATAAAGATTTCATGAGAGACACTATGTCTCGTGAGAGACATAAAGATCTTGCATAAGACGCTGTGGAAAATCAGTCTAGAAGCTAACAGAGATTCTGTCTCGCATAAGAAGATTGGTGAAACCAGTCAAACATAAAGGGATGTGTCTCGCAAGAGACGCAAAGATCTCACACGAAATGTGATGCTAAAATCAGTCAGGAAGCTGACAAAGATTTTGTCTCACACGAGACATCATCTGATTTGGCAATTAGTTTTCATAACGACTATGACTCGTACGAGACGTATAGATCTCACACGAGACATATAGATCTTGCACGAGACATTGCCCACAGCGACGGAGCTACGTTGGGGCCATGGGGAGCGTTGGGCTCTATGGGAGTTTGAGAAAAAAATTTGAAGTATGAAGGTTGCTTGTCGGAAATGGAAGAATAGGGCCTGCAACGAAAACCATAGTTGCAGAAACAATGAAGAAGAAGAAGGAAAGAAAGAAAGAAAGAAAGAAAGGGCAAAATCAAATTCAAATAATAAACAAAAATATATCAATCACATACCTTTCCCTGTTTTCTAATTATAAGCATGCATACGTGAAAAAAGAATATAATATGTTGAAATATAAATGAATTATATACGAAGGGTTTGTTATATATATATTATAAATTTGTTAGCACATTATACACAAAAAATAATCAAATACACCCATGGAACTTACCTCGAAATCTGATGGAGAAACACCCGTTTTTTCCAAATGAATGTAGAGAAGGATAACCACTTAATAACAAATAAGGAATTAACGACACTTTTAAAATAATGGGGATATACATGCTCATGAATGTTATGAGTACATAAAATTAAACAATTTTGAAACCAATAATTAAATTATTCAAATACAAAAAAAAAAAAAAATAACATCAAACTCAAAAATTACTTAAAATAAATTATTGCCATTTAATTTAAAATACTAAAAATAATCTTATTAAATTTTACCGAAAGTCAAACTGACTCAATTCTACAAAATGGTAAGATATCTACAAAATCATATTTGAATAAAAACTCAACTTCAATAAAATATAATTTGAAACTCAATTTAGTACTAAAATACTTATGTTAAAAGTTAAATCAAACCAATTTTATCAAAACACTACTCTAGAAAGTGGATTTCAAAATCTATATTTTACCAATAAAGACTCATGCAACTACCTATTTTAAAAATTCATAGTAAATAAACTAGATATTCAAAAATTATAAAATTTTACTAGGAATAAGTTCCATATCTTATTTTAAAAATTCATAGTAAATAAACTAGTCATTAAATGTACCCTGAATTTTCAGAATTTTTGAAGACTTTTATGTTAGTGAAATTAATTTTGCAAACTGGCCCAAACAGCAAAGATATTTAACTGATAGCAGTTAGTAAAATAATTTTTTTCGAAAATAAAACCAATCTGAAACAATTCTAAATTATTCTTCACCCAAACTAGACTTTTATAAGAACTATATATACAAAATTCAATTGAAAATCCTTTTTTTTTTATTTTACTAAAAATCCCAAATTCATAGCAAAACACTTATTATAGCAGTAACTACTTTCAACAAAAGATTAAATCATAGAAACTTAAATCAAATAAAAAATACCCAAATTGAAATCACAAGAAACCTAGACAATCAATCCCTAACCATTTACGGAAATCAAATTGGTTTCAATATAAATAAAAATAAAAATCCCAAAATTTCATCATCAAAACCCTAACTTCAAATTAAACAATAAAATTAACCAATTTGATTAAAAATAAATTAATAATACACAATCCCAATCAGTTTATAATGCCTAATGAATTATACATGAAAAATAAAAAGAAAGATAAGCAAAACCTCAAAATAAACTTCAAAAAATAATATTTTTGATGGTCTAAATCATTTCATAGCAATTTGAAACGTCTAAACCAATAACATGTCTTTCAAAAACAATAAAAATTTCCAAACTAAATTGAAATATGTCAAAAATATTAATATCAATATCTTCATGTTCCAAATAATAGATTGAACAGAACTTGTAAAATATTATATTGAATAATTTAGAAAAAAAAAATTATAAATCTACCTTGATAAAGTATGAAAATCAACCATGGTAAAGTACTAGAGTAGGATATATAAATATTTTAAGTAAAATTATTATTATTATTTACGTATCATTTTTCGATACGTTTTTGGTTTGGTTCTGGTTATGGAGCTAGAACCACAAAATAAAATTTTTGATTTTGGTTCCCGGTACTAGTTTAGGTGTCTAGAAACCATACACAACCTTACTTTTTTTGGGACTAAAAAATATAATATTTTAAAAATAAAAGACTAAACTAGTAATATTTTAAAATAGAAAAACTTCAAAATTTAATACTACCTCTGTTCAAATGAAATAGGGACTTTAGGGTAAATGAATATATCAAAATAATAGAGAAAGTTAATATTTTTGGATAGAAAATGGACCAAATTACCTCTTGTCATTTAGTGAAAGTGGGTTGTCTTTTAGTACATTTGAGACCTACTCTTTTTATTGAGTAGATGTGACTTATGGGTAAAATTAGAAGAAAATTATGCAAAAAAAGTGAGGATAAACAGTAAAAATTCCTATTTTCATGAAACAGATGTAATATTTTTATTTGTAAAATACAATCACTTGCTAAATGGGTGGCTTTTAATGAACAACAAGTATTTATTAGTTCTTTTGTTTGTTCTGGAGATGATTCATAAGAGTATACTTATTTTATCTTTTTTATTTTAACTGTAGAAATTTAAAAAAGGACCAAAAATTAAAATAAAAAAAAAAACACAAGAACTAAAACATATAATATGAAAAATATATGAATTAAATTATATAATTTAAAAATATATAGAGACCAAAATATAATTATCCCAAAATTTAATTGTACAAAATTTACATTTTTAATTTATCAAATTTAATTATCATAATTTTTCATATTTTATTTTCTATTTTTGCATTAG
>CATIWJ010243047.1:0-18006 GCA_949640765.1 Croton laevigatus | reverse complement strand
TTGGTTTTCTTTTAAACTAAAGTATGAAATAAAAAGAATTTTTTTTTATTATTATTCTCGTTCTTTTTATATATTTATATTTTTCAAGGGCCTCATTTGTAATCTCGGCACAGGGCCTCGAAATTTAACGAGACGGCCCTGGTTGAAGAAGGAGCTAGGCTAATTTTATTTCAGTCCTTCATTTCTTTAGTGTTTTTTAAATGGGCTCTAAAATTATATTTTAGTCATTTAACAGTTATTTTAACAGACAAAATAAACAGAATGATATTTTTGCCAACAGAAATAAAACAGAGAGGTTTTTGTCAAAAAAAAAATGACAAGGAGAAAAATATAGATATAGGTAAAAATATAGGGAGGTTTTATTAAATATCCCTAAGGAAAATTATAGCTAATAGTACTTTTATAATGTTTGAATTTAGTAAATAACACTTTTATACTTTTGTTAGTTTTATAGCGCTTTTTATGACGTTTTTTATAAATATGCCCTTATTTAATTTATTATTAATTTTTATTTTTCTAAACTAACTGTTGTTATATAAATTTTTTTTCTTTTTATTTTCTCAAGTGCCTCTTGCCTCGACAAAACCTTCGGAGCATTGTTGTTCGCCGACCGTCACTACTTCGGTAGTTGGAAAATAAATTTATTTCCTTCCACTACTGACCACAGCCATCGGTAAATAAATTTATTTCTTCTTATTTTCTTCCAGCCACCGATATATAAATTTATTTTCTTAACAAATTTAGGTATATAAATTTATTTACTCTTAATCTTCTTCTTCCTCACAAGTAATTAATTTGTAAAAACAGAAAAAAAAAAAGTATGAAAACAATTAATAATTAATCACGTAGTTTAGCTTACAAATTTCCTCAGTTCATTCTTTATGATTTTTAAGTAAGAAATTTAAATTAAAAAGAAAAGAAGTAAAGGTTAAACACAAACACTAACAAGATATCTTGCGCTATGAATCCAAACAAATAATTGCTTAAATTTCTTAACCATGAAGAAAAAAAACACAGTTCAAAAGAACAATATAAAACTCATCTACTACAACATCAAACATGGAATATATAAATCAAGAAACAGTCGATGAACTAGAGAAGCCATAATCATAACCTAACAGTTGATGAACCAAGAATTCGATGGTGGTAACTTCGAAGCTTGACGAATATGAAAATAAAGGCACAAAAAATTAAATTGCCGTTGGTAGAGGATACAGTGGAGCGCCATCAAGTCTCGCCGTAGGAAATGGAGCGCCGTCAAGCTTCGCAAAGGGAGATGGATTGAACTAGGCTTTTCTAATCGAAGAAAAACATAGAAGAAGTTTGTGGAGGCGTGTTTTTTGTGAGGGCTGTTTAGGAATATTGATAAAATTTGTACTATTTAGGTGGTATTTTAATTTTGTGCTATTTCTTAAAAATTAAACATGTAAATGTGGCATTTACTAATTTTGCCCCTTATATAATTAACTTAAATTTGTATTAAAAAAAAAAAAACCCTTAAGTTTGTATTTAAAATTAGAGATATTTACAAAAATCTCTTTAAATTTTTATATGTCCTAGGTTTTCTTTCTGTTTATTTTTTTTAGAACAAAAATCTCCATGCATTTTAATTTCGTTCTACAAATATACTAATTATTCTATTTTTTCTGTTAAAATAACGGTAAAAAGACTAAAATATAATTTTACGGACCTTTTTAAAAAAATTTAAAAAATAAAGGACTGAAATGAAAATTGCCAATCTTCTTCACCTTCCTTCAACCGCAGTCCTAACCGCCGCCATGTCTGAAGCTCAACAGAATTTGCGAAGGAAATATGAACTCAGAATTAAATGATCATCCTTGTCTATATTGAATAACAAAAGATTAAAACTAAAAATCCATTTCTTTATGAAAAAATAAAAATTAAGTTCTATCAACAGCTGTACCATTACCAAGTACAGAGGATTTACTAGTAATAAACAGAGACAGGAAGACGACCTTTCTGACTTAAAAAAAGTGAAATTCCAAAAGAATTTGAAACTTTAATTTAATCCAAAGCTATCTAATCCTTACATCTCTGTTCGTTTCCCATTACAGCAACTACTTAGTTCTCAAGTTATCATTTCACTCAAATTCTATGAACAGGTGAGATATTTTTTAATGATATTTTATTGTTTTCTTACTTGGAATTTTCAACTGGAAACTGAATTATTTTGGAATGAAAATTGATTAAATCATATAATGGGTCATTTCCTTGTTGAACTGTAATTATGAGTTCATATTTCCTTCACAAATTCCGTTGAGCTTCAGACATGGCGGCAGTTAGGGCTGCTGTGGAAGGAAGAAGATGAAGTTTGGCAATTTTTATTTTAGTTTTTTATTTTTTTAAATTTTTTTTAAAAGGTATGTAAAGTTACATTTTGATTCTATAAAAAGGTATATTTGTCCAATAAAATTGAAATGTAAAAAAAATTTTGTTCGAAAAATAATAAACAGAGAAAAAAATTTAAAATATGTAAAAACTCGGAAAGATTTTTATAAATATCCCTTAAAATTAAGCCAAAAATATTTATTAAGCACAACAAAGCTATTGAGTTGAGTCCACTTATTCCATTTCACATTACACAATAGCTTTGGATTTGGTTCGGGTATAATTAAGCAATTCTCTCCTAAATAAGGAAGAAACAATAAAATTGGAAAAAGATAAAATAAGCACTCTCAAAATTATAACCAGATAAATTGCTACGCCGCCATTCTTTGCTGCTGGTCAATTTTTTTTTTAATAAAACTAACTAATTTGAAAGGTGAATTAAATATATAGCAAAGACTTTTTTTTTTTTTTATTTTGTGAAATCTTTTTGATTAAGTGGTTAATAATAAAATACTAATTAGTTATTTTAAAATCATTAAAAATTATTATTTGTCTTGATTGAATACACTCCCCTAGTTATTTGATCTATGCACCCTAAAATATTATGATGGATGATTAAAATGATTAAACTAATCTATTTGTATGAATATTTTTTAGTATATTTTGGTTATAAATCGAAATTCTATTTTATTTTTTATAGTTCTTTTGAAAATTTTAATTAATGACTTGGTTTCCTTGATATTGTATTTATAATTCTATGCACCATGTTCCAGTTGTTTTCATGCCAAATTAACTACTAATTTAATTTCTTTCAAAATGACAAGTAATTTTATAATAGTTATAACGATGTTTGAACAATGTAATCAGCTTTATTTATTTCTTAAGTAATACAATACAATCTTTCATGTGCATCTAATCGCGACTTTCCAGGGCGTCTGCTTACAATTAGATGATCACCTGCAGCCAAGTTTCCCGTCATCGCCCGTAAAAGATCAAGTTGGATGCCGCATTTTTTAATGGATCAAGATTCGAGAAACAATTCCGGTACATTAATTCGCCAATTAAAACATTTTTTCATTTGGTATTGATGACAGCCCATACTAAAGGCCCACACAAAGGCTACACCACAAAGCTCCAAAAGGTCAAGCCTACTGAGCACCAATACCACCCCACATTAAAGGGTCTGCCCAAGGTCAGTCCACTCAAAGTCAGTCCACTTAAGGGTCAGCTCCACTCCACGTGGGTTGACCCCACAACAACATAATAATAATGACAAGACCACCACTCATGTAACAATCATGATTATAATTAGTGGAATACAGGCAAGACTCTTCTATAAATACTCCTGCAAACCACCATTTAAGGGAAGCTTTCTCTCCTCTCTCTCTTCTCTATATATTATTAATCTCCTCTCAAGTATATTAAATAGTCATCATACTGACTTTATCATCGGAGTGGCTGCCACCGGCAGCCCCCACTATTTTTACAGGCAAGCTTGCTCCCCGGAGTTCTTAGATTTGGATCACGTAGATTATCAATGGTGCGGTGAGCGTGGAACACACCTTAATTAGTTCAGTCACCTTCCTCGTTTCAAATCTTTTATTTTTTTTCCATCTCCTAACCATTTTTGTTGCTGGATTTGCAACATCTATCCATTTTTGAAAAAAAAAAAATGAGAGGAGATTAGATCAGTGTACAGAAGAAAATCAAATTCAAATAAGATTATTTGAATAAAAATTCATGAAGAATCGGGAAAAGAGAAGAAGAGAAAGCAAAGCACCAATTCGAAATTCAAATTGAATTTCGGAATAAAATAAATCAAAATTCGGTATTTTCCTAAAAATACCCATGGAAAAAACCGGTTGCCATCGCCGTTTTCCGGCGTCAACCAAAGCAACCAGAGTCGCCGTCCGCTTCCCACAAGTCCGCTGGTCAGATTGAGGACGAGAAGTGTGGCGTTCGGTGGCCGGAGGACAATGGTTCAGTCGGGCGCTCCATGGAACAGTCGGGTTTTTTCGGGATCGAAATAAAATGGAATATGTTTCCGATGATCGGATGGTGATTCACAGGCCACCGTTGGAACCGGCCCGGCGAGAGGAGGACAGCGACATAAGATTCAGCAATTATCATCGCCGGAAATGAAGTCGGGTCTCCGGAGCTTCGTTAGGCCCGGGTTGACCTAGGTTGCAGGCTAAACGGGCGAAGAGGACTGGCAAAAGCGACGCCGTTTCGCTCCAAACGGCCGGAAATTATGCGTTTTGAAGAAGATGAATTGGTGGCTGAGCTGAAAGTTTTAAGAAATCACAAGCTGACCCCAGAAGTCTTCATCTGTAAGAAGGCGCACCCTCAGAAATTGCAAACCGACCCCAAAACTTTCAACTAATTTATACCAACCTCCAGAGTTCATGGTCGCGTGCGGAATGACCCGAAACTCTTCATAAATTGCAAGCCGACCCCAACAGTATCCATCCGTACGCAAAAAGACCCCTGGAAACTGCTGGCCGACCCCAAAAGTTCTAAATATTATGAACTGATCCCAAAATTTAAATGCTGAGCGCGGGCTGACCTAGAATCGTTTGGGAAATTATTTTCCGACCCCTAAAGTGGCCAGCCACATGCAGACTGACCCGGAAACTTTCTGAAAATCACAGTTTGACCCCGAAAGTCACCATCCGTGCACGGGCAGACCCTCATAAATTGCAGATCGACCTCCAAAGTTGGCTACTGAACGCGGAGTGATCCTACAACTCTCAAAAAATTATATTTTGGCCCCGGGAGTTGGATACCGAACTCAGGCACACCCCTGAATATTTACAGATAAGTCTATAAACTCATTTTATTATTTAAATCAAGTCCTTCAGATTATATTTCATCATATATTGAATTTATTTTGAGAAAATAATTAATTATGGACATTGTTTAATTATAAGACCCCCTATATTTAGATAAATATGCTACTAACATGTTGCATAAATATTTTTTGGTGGTGGAATAATTATTTAGCCATTAAATTCTGATAATTTAATCAGTTTGTGGCAAGATGTCAATGCATTTTTTCAGGAATATTTTCTTCAAAAGTGAAATCATCCCCAAAGGGGCCATCACCACCAAAGGGAGGAAAATCGCCAAGTGACTGAGCATGATCCACGGATCATCCTTTCACGAAGAATCGCCAAGTGACTAAGCATGATCCACGGATCATCCTTCCACGAAGAATCGCCAAGTGACTGAGCATGATCCACGAAGAATCGCCAAGTGACTGAGCATGATCCACGAATCATCCTTTCACGAAGAATCGCCAAATTGACCGAGCATGATCCACGGATCATCCTGTCATGAAAAGTCGTCAAGTAACTGAGCATGATCCACAAAAGGTCATCCGCAAAAGGTCATCCACAGGAGACCATCTACAAAAGGTCATCCACAGGAGACCATCCACAGGAGGTCATCCACAAAAGGTCATCCACAGGAGGTCATCCACAAAAGGTCATCCACAGGAGACCATCCACAAAAGGTCATCCACAGGAGACCATCTACAAGAGGTCATCCACAGGATATCATCCACAAAAGGTCATCCACAGGAGACCATCTACAAGAGGTCATCCACAGGATACCATCCACAAAAGGTCATCCACAAGAGACCATCCACAAAAGGTCATTCACAAGAGATCATGCCACTGAGCTCAGGTCATTCCATAGAAGCCATTCCTCCCTAGGAGATCACCCTCCTTCCCACGCCTAAGGGATCATTCTCCTTCCCACTTTGGCAAGGCACAAGTGCAATAATCAAGAACAAGCATTCAGGCCAACTAGAGAATAACCCCTCAGTCTTTGACTAAGGGACTTAAAGGGGGACGTGATGACAGCCCATACTAAAGGCCCACACAAAGGCTACACCACAAAGCTCCAAAAGGTCAAGCCTACTGAGCACCGATACCACCCCACATTAAAGGGTCTGCCCAAGGTCAGTCCACCCAAGGTCAGTCCAATCAAGGTCAGTCCACTCAAGGTCAGTCCACTTAAAGGTCAGCTCCACCAGCTCCACCCCACGTGAGTTGACCCCACAACAACATAATAATAATGACAAGACCACCACCCATGTGACAATCATGATTATAATTAGTGGAATACAGGCAAGACTCTTCTATAAATACTCCTGTAAACCACCATTTAAGGGAAGCTTTCTCTCCTCTCTCTTTTCTCTATATATTATTAATCTCCTCTCAAGTATATTAAATAGTCATCATACTGACTTTATTATCGGAGTGGCTAACACCGACAGCCCCTACTATTTTTACAGGCAAACTTGCTCTCCGGAGTTCTTAGATTTGGATCACGAAGATTATCAGGTATGAACACTAGAGTAAACATAAAAAGTAAATCTGAGAAAATTTTATTATAAGCGTGGTTTTTCTCCTCTCAGTAATATCATCGAACAGGTGATGCCCGTAGAAAACATTTTTCAGACTTGCCATTACAACAATAAAAGAAACAGAGCATAAATCGAAAAAACCCAACTCAAAATCTCAAATACAAGGTTAACGCAAGCTAACACAACATAAATAACACTACCCACTTGTAATTGGAGCCTGTAAGGCAGGAGGAGAACGCAAAGAAGCCTCAGTAACAGAACCGCCATCACCAACGCCGTCATCGGCGGGAGAAACAAGAGTCCAATCAGGAGGAAGAGGAGGTAGAGAAGGATAAACAGTGGGTTTTCTTCTTATATCCCATGGCTGACTTTTCTTTGGCCTCGTCTTCATGTGATGTGCTGTTGCCTTCTTCTGTGGCCTTGAAGAGCACTCAATTAACAATCCGCCGTCATAACCAAAGCGTGTTGTTGTAGGCAATTGAATCTGACCATACTGTGGCTTCAATGAGGATGATTTGGGTAACAAGAGAATTGGAGAGCCAAATATAGAGGAGGAGGTCGACATTTTTTAATTTTTTTTTTTAAGCTTTCTTTTTTCTACTCTCTAAACGACCTTTTTCTACTTCCTGCTGAACAATGGATAGATAGATTTTTCTGGACCTCACGATTGGGATTTCATTTTGTTCCCAACATTTCTTTTGAGCCTACTCTATTGAGCCCAAATATATAACTTTGTTGAACCCAAGTTAGGCCCATATGTTTGTGTTTTTCAGGCATATGACAAAAGGATATGCAAACCATATGGCAAAGCTGCCATGCCACCTTGTTTGTCTCTGCGTACCAATGCCTTAGCTTTCTTCCTTTTTTTTTTTTTTGAATGAATTTTAATTGAGTAAATTTAAATTTCTTTTTGTTTTTGAAAGAGTAAATTTAAATTTCAAATAACACGTGAGCTAGTAGTTTACGGGTAGAAAAATTAAGGTCAAAGAAATTTATTGCTTTAGGATCAAACTGAGCTCGTTTGTCGACTTCTCAGTAAAAACAACTAATGCAATAACAATAATTTTTTTCCCTATCCCACGACCGCCAGCAGATTTCAAAAACAGCACAAGCTATTTTGAACACACAGTAAACAAGTAGCAGGAGGAGGAAGAGAGAAATTTCCTTTTTTTTTTTCGGTAGCTTTTTGATTTAGAGAATTAAGTTGCCTTTTATAGGCTGAAGGTGGACAGTACATTTATGAATTGAAGCATGAACACATGCATATAAGTAAATCAACAAAAGAAAAGGCGAACCTGGAAGTTATGAATTTAAGGATCCAATCGCTATTCACTCTTCTTTGAAAGCTGCATTTTTTGAATCAAAAGGCTAGTGAAACTCTTATGCGAGTCTTAAAATACATCAATCAATCTTCATTGCTAAACCTCTTATTTGACGTCTGTAGAGAATATCTTAAATTAAAAGCCTACAGCTACAAAATTCCAATAGCACTCAATAGTTGGCCACTATCTTATCTGGATAATCATCCGAGGTTGCTATGTGATGAGTAACCCAGCTTCTTGTTTCCCCGGTTTGTTTCTGTTTGGCAAGTTGAGCATACATCTTTTTTCTGAATTCCTTGCGTGCCTCTCGCTCCGACAGTTTTAAATCTTTCAAACCCTGTTCAAATTTGGCTTCATCTTCAGGTGAAAACAGGGCTACCTCCATCTTCCCAACGTCTTCATATAGCTTTTCAATCTTAGCTTTCCATAGGAGTCCCATTTCTGTGTCCATTTTATGGTTAGGAGTCTTCAGCAAGTACTCATCGATTCCTCCGGCCTTATCTATGCAACGAAGAGCATGAGTTGTGACTTTGACTCTAATGTGGCGGTCTAAGATGTAACTAAATAGCCTCTTCTCTTGGACATTCGGCTTCCAAGTCCTCCTACTCCTGTAGCCATCACAAAAGATGCCGTTCAGCATCAAAAACAATAAATTTCTCTACATTTTTAGCAGGAGTATTTGTAGGATAATAAAAGAGAAACCAAGCTTTAAATCTTTTCAAGTTACAAGCCAACAAACCGTGAAAGTTTACTATTAACCATATTCATATTCATAATCAAACATTCTTCTTTCTGTAGAACAGATCAAGTGCTAATTCCATTGAAAATCATATCTGATTATACTACACCTGTTGATCTTCATCACATAGCAATGGAAAAAACACAGTATCAATCACAAGTAACAACCATGTTCAACATAAAATTGCTAAAACTGTAATGCCCCAATTTGACTATTTAAGATAAACACTCAACAGGATATCATATTTCAAAACAAATTATGAGAGCAAATGAATTAAAAGAGATTTACATAATTGGTAGCTGACAGAAAAATGATAATTTTAACCTAATGGGTCTAGTGATTCAGCTACTTGAACAAGGCTTATCAGAAGTTCTTAGATGGGGGGTAAGGACAGCTACAAGTTTTCTGTAAGTTTGCAGAACTTATGAATGTGATAAATTTTCAATCTGATCACTTCTTTTTGATAAATAACCCAGCTATAGACATTGTTAAGTTAAACTGGTCCCTTTTGCTGGTGCATGCAACAGTTAGCCTTCTAGCTCCAGTCAAGCACTTAGTATTACGATTCAAAAGGGGACAATTCTATCAGCAACCCAACTCTTTCTTTTACATGCCATTAAAGAAAAGAGAATCTTCAACCTAAAACCTGTTCTTATTACATGCATAACCTCCATTTCCAACGACACTAAAACACAAACCAATTCACATCTTTCAAAGAGGTTTTAAGAATTCCATAGTTCCACTTAGCATGAAGATGGAGGTTAATACTTGAATATACAAGAGATTCATAGCCTTTTACAATATAAATGCCTAAGCACAAAATTAATGAGCTCAACCAGAGATCTCAATCATTCACTAAGAATCAGAAGATCAATAATTGTACAAATCTGAAAAAGATATTAACTTCCAATCTCAAAGAGTTGGAATAAAAAATAAATCATGTTTAATGCTGTGGAAAAAGGATATATATATATATAGAGAGAGAGAGAGAGAGAGAGAGAGACTAACTTGTTACCACCATCTTCACTAACACGATTGCCAAACTGGATATGGCGACCAGCAAACAGGCCACGCTTGGCTCTGCCCATTACAACCTTGCTATCAGGCATGGATTGCTTGAGAGATTCCTTAAGTCCAGGAGTCAAATTGTTCTCTCCTATCTTTTTCAGTACTTTCTTCATCAGCTCCTTTCCTCTAAATGCCATTTTCAATAGTTTTAGCTAGCTCAACGTTATGATTTAGCCACTTGTACTTAGATCTGATCAACACAATGTAAAAGCCAAATGAAAGAAAATATTAGGTTTATTACCTATGATTTTATTCAAGCATTTGCTTAATATTCTACCAACTACTTGGTAGGTTTTAGTATTTCTCAATAATTTTCTCAACAGATTAGTTTTAATTGATGTTTACATCAAGAAGCTCAGGAGTATGCCAACATGCTTCTCTAGCAGTGCACTACCAAATTCTCCATTGAAATAGCTAATGCAGTAACAACTGCACAGATTTGATTGCTATTTAGAAGGGTATTTTTTTATGGGTATTCTCCAGAAGCAAAAACAATCAGCTAAACTGTTATTACCATCAATGAGTTCGGATGTTAAGCTTAAACAAGCTTCTGACCACAGTAACTAGAAGGTCTGAAATGACTAATATCAAGATCAAGCAAAAGTTTCCGAAACAGGAAAAACACTGAACATTCTTCAGATAAAAGAAGGGAACACAATAAAAAATAAAAGAAGGGAACACAATAAAAAAGGGAAATGTCAGTTTCTACAAGAAGGGATTTAGGTCTGTGATTTGTTTTGCATGGATTCTTGAGAAAGATATGCATAAAATAAGGGGAGTAAGGGCCTGTTAGTTGATATTCCTCCATGATTTTATTAATGCAAGTTTTTTCATGGTATTGTAGTTTTGCTTTTCATGATTATTAGCATGGCATCTGATTGAATGTTTAAGAAAAACAAACAAGGTATAGCTGAACATGATTTGATCTAGAAAAACACATTACAAAATCATTGAAAAATAGTAATCCAAAATGACCCTAAGACATCCGAACCAAAAGAAAATGGAACTTGAGCTTTGCGAACTGGTTCGGTAGCAGCTTATTTGAATAAAGGGACAACAATATCTTCAATAGCAGTAAAAATCCCATGCAACACCTAGCCCAATTACTATGTTTCAAAAAGCGCAAGCAAATATGTCAAAACATCAGAACAACAGGTTTAAGATGATAGATCATATAACCGGACATAATTGAGAGTAAAGGATAAAATCAAAGTTCAGGCAGCCTATATTCCAATACCATATTGAGGAAATTAAAGAAAAGTGAAAAAACCGAAAAAAAAAAAGCAATTGCATAGAAGCACCAGTGACTAAAAGAGTTCATCCCCAAATCCCATTTTACTTATGGTTGGAAATTTTAATAGCAAAACACAATTACTCGAGCAAAAATAAACTTGAACTTAAAAAATTGTTAATTTATTCATATTGCATAATAGATTCCAAAAAAAAAACTACTTCATAGTAACAGAAAAGGCCAACGAATCCCAATTTGTTAAAAATTACTCATATTAGCATTAAAGTTCACTGGGTCTAATGTCAATGTTTTAATCAATCACAGTATTTGCTCATGGGCTACTTGCCCATCTAGAGCTCTCCGTGCTCCTGAATATGCAACTAATGAAAAACTAATTCAAGGTTTAAGCATCAAATGTTCCTCCTCTTTTTCAAAACAAGAGCAAAGCTATTCAATTTCTCAAAATCAAAATTTCGGAGCATAAATTCAAGGACCCAAACGCAAATAAGCACAAAAATACAAAATTTCTAAAATAAAAGCATAAACAACAAAAAAATGAAGTAAAAGATACAGTCAGAAGAATTGCGACTTGAAGCTGAAAGTTGAACATAGCTACCGTTTTTAGCTTACCGAAGCCAAAGTCCCAAAATCTCGTAAAAGATTAGTTTGCCGCATTACCCCTTCCTGTCGGCGGTTATATGAGCCGGAATTGGATGGTCGTGTCTCTGCTTAATTCACTCGAATGTGATGCCACAGAGACACAGAAAATCAGAGAAAGAAACTGACAGATGAAGTGATTGAGTCCCTGTGTATGGGCCGAGTCCACTGGACGCCCACCTACTATGTAAATATTATACGGCTCCAATTTTTTTCATTTTACAAAAACGAACATGGGCATAATTTTTTTTTTAAAAAAAACATCATATTTTAAAAAGTATTTTCGGCCATATTAATTTTTTTTAAAAAATTCACTGTACAGTCATACAGTAGTTGTATAAAATTGTACAACACTTATATAATAATGATGCAAAAATTATATAATAATTCGTGAAATTTTCTTTTTTATACTTGTATAAAAACAGTCAGGGGTGAGTATTTTTTGTTCGGTTTGAAAATGAAGAACAGGCCAAACCAAAAACTGACTTTCAGAAATAGGGATAAAAAACTGAACCGAATCAGGAAAAAATGAAAAGCAGCCACATCGATTTTTGCCGTTCAATTTTGGTTCGGTTTTAAACCAAATTGTGCAGAAATAATTAATTATCAAAACTCTAAAATTGCAGAAACAAAATTTTTCAAAACAATTGATTTTTAAAACCCCAAAAGCAATACATATCAATCATCAGATTTGATTTGGTTTCTCAATCCATCGTATTTCTTTTACTTTCATATTTCACAACATCAACAAAACACAATCATCATCGCAACATCGTGTAATCACTATCATTAATAGAAATGGAGAATAAGGGGAAGTCACTTTTCTTTTTTGTGAAAATCAAAGAGAAGATAAGGCAAATTAAATCCTTTACTTCTACCTTATTTTCCAATTTCCAACTGAGGCAAATTAAAGCCAACCAAAACCCTAGAGCTACAAATTAGCTAAAACCAATTAAGATACATAGGATTAAAAAAAGTTACATTAGGAGCACACTGGTAGAGATCTCAGGCTTGGACCTTGACCATACTCGCAGGAGCAATGCCTACTATAGTTGCTACCATTAATTTTGCTCTCCGCTTATGAAGGTGCCGACATCGAAAACTTTAAGATCCAGATTTCGAAGAATCATGTTCGTTCCGAAGAAGAAGAAGATTATGAAGGCCATTTATATGCTTGTTTGGATATTGTTTGAGAAGTAATACTCTCTGATTTTACACCACAATGAAGGCCGGGCTTCTTGAAGGAGGAGGAGGAGGAGAACGGCGGAGGAGATAAAGGGGGAGAGAGAGTGGTGGAGGAGGTGATGAGTGGGTAAGGTAGCTGCTGAGAGGAATGAGGGCGGTTGGCTAGAATTTCGAAATGGATGAGGAGCAGAAAGCTGCTTATAGCATCTCCAATCCTATTGTGGATTGGAGCTGACGTGGAATGTCAAATAGAAGGTGTTAGACAGGATGTGGATAACTTCTAATTAATAGATATTTAAAATAGAAAACCCATCTCCAATGCTTTTATTTTATTTGATTGTGGAAATATATTT
This sequence comes from Croton laevigatus, assembly GCA_949640765.1. NCBI lineage: Eukaryota > Viridiplantae > Streptophyta > Magnoliopsida > Malpighiales > Euphorbiaceae > Croton > Croton laevigatus. Next base: position 4,730 of record CATIWJ010243047.1, on the reverse strand, counting down.
TATGCTGATGTGTCTTATTTTTTAGATCTTATATTTATTAAAATTATAAAACAAACCAACTGTATATAACGGCAAAATCCCAACCCCAAAACGCAACACAAACACAGAAAGAAGGAGAAGACATAATTTGAAGATTACGTTTCAAATTTGTATGTTTGAATATTACCTTTGATTTCGTTTTTCAACCGCAACCAATTATAACACAGGTAACTGATTCTTTCTTTGTGATTTCTTTAAATTTTTATGTTTTTCGATTTGTTGTGTTTCCAAATAGGAAAACGTTATAACATGGAATAGTTTAGATATGGGTTCTTCTTTTTAGAATCAAACCACTTTTTACTTTAAAATTATTAATGTTTGATGTTACAGTTCACAAACCAATGATAGAAAAAGATGAGACAATTAGATTAAAAACATGTAATTTCTTTCTTATGAAGTCAATAACTTCATAAATAACTTCAGTTTATTTGTTCTTCAGTTTCATTTTTTTTTTTTTTTTGAATTTGTTCTTATAATTATTCATTACTTTTTTAATTGTTGTAGGTAAACCAAAATTTTTTTCCTTACTGTTATTTTAAATTTGCTGCATATATTTCTAAATATTGGCTGGTCAAATTAATTATTGATTTACTACAAAAAATAATTGGTCCACAGTTTTGATTCTTAGATGTTATGCTTCAATAACTCATATTGAATTTATAATTTGTCTTATCATTCATTTATTTAAGAAATATTATTAATGGAACCATTTAATTGCAGCCGCTTTTTTGCACTAGTTGAATCAATGTCTTCGTCAAGTAGTGATAATGATTCTGATAGTTCTTCATCAAGTGATTCATTTTAAGTTAGCAAAAAATTACTTAATGATTCTGGATCTAGTATTGCTAATAATTTAGTTAAAACCATCACTGCTTATGTGCCTATGATAGTATAAAAAACTTTAAGTGGTACAAAGCGTTCTCACGGTGGATCTACTCATGGAAGACGGTATATTCATCGCGATAGGCAAAAGCGTCATGATTTAATTATAAATGACTACTTTAAAGGTGATGAATCAAAATATACACCGGAATATTTTAGACGTAGATTTCGAATGGACATCAATTTATTTAAACGCATTTTAGAAGCTGTAGAAATTTATGATGATTATTTCACACAAAAAGTTGACGCTGTTGGAAATATTGGGTTGAGTCCTTTACAAAAAGTAATTGCTGCTATACGGATGCTTGCATATGGATGTCCAGTTGATTTGCTTGATGAATATGTACAAATTGGAGAGAGTACTGCTATTGAAAGTTTGAAAAAATTTTGTGATGCTATAATTGGCGTGTTTGAAAAACAATATTTAAGGAAGCTAAATGAACATGATATTGCAAAATTGCTTAAAGAAGGTGAAGATCGAGGATTTCCAGGCATGCTTGGTAGCTTAGATTGTATGCACTGGCATTAAAAAGATTACCCTACTGCATGGCATGGAACACATACCAATGGATTCAAACGAATTCCTATACTAATATTAGATATTGTAGCTTCACAAAATTTATGGATTTGGCATGCATTTTTTGGTATGGCTGGTACTAATAATGATATTACAGTATTGGATAAATCTCCTTTATTTGATGACCTCATTAACAATGTTGCACCACCTTGCAATTTTATAGTGCAAGGGCACCAGTATAATATGGGGTATTATCTTTCAGATGGAATTTATCCAGAATATACTACTTTAATGCAAACAATTTCTCAACCATCTTCCATGAAGGAAAAGTTATTTGCTAAACACCAAGAAGCTATTAGAAAAGATGTGGAACGAGCATTTGGAGTATTGCAAAGTAGGTGGCACATTGTTAAAGGTCCAGCTCGTATGTGGAAAGCAACGGATCTTGGAAAGATAATGAAGACATGCATTATATTGCACAATATGATTATTGAGAGTGAACAGAGTCAAGGAATGAATCCTGAGAGTTGGCAACCTCATGTCAATGAAATGAATGAAGACGTTAATATAGAGCATGATTATACTTTTCTTGTCTCAAGCATAATTAATCGGATGAAACAAGTTCATGATAAAAGAGTTCATAAAGATTTAAAGATGGACCTTATCAATCATTTGTGGGATATATATGGTGCTCAATAAGTTATTTTCTTATTTTAGTAATATTCATTAAATTAAAATATTTGTATTACTTGATTATTATTTATTTTAAAAATGACTTAATGTTTATGTCAACATTATTATTTTTATTTTTTGAAGATGGAATATTTGGTATTAACTATTAAGTTTTCTATTTGGATTTGTTAAACATATCTATAACTCAATTTGATCCTGTTCTTGTTTGTATTAAACATGGAAAATTCAATCAATAAATTACATATACATTTATTTGCCAATACTAGGTTGTTCGGATGGTAAAATACTAGGTTGTTTTCCTGCTAATAATTTTATAGCAACAATGACCAATATTTGCAAGATTGAAAATTAACAAATTACTCATTCATAATAAAAAAAGAAAAAAAAATAAACTCACGCAAATTTTTCAGATTCATAAATCTAATACTATGTTCTAACTTACCTATTTGCCAAGTCAATCTATCATATAATTGAAGTAAGAAGAAAGACAATTATTAAATATAAAAGTAAGATTATCAAAGTTGTATCTAAAAAAAATATAAAGTGACTTATTTAGAGAAAAGACCCTCATTTTTCCACTCTTTCATAATTTCTTCTTGATGAATTTCATATTTAGCTCGCATGCTTGGAGATAGCTTGTTGAGGTCTTGATTCATTATGAATTTTTGATGTTTCACTCTCATTGATTTCTTTTTCAATTCAATCTCCGTTTCCAGGATTTGTTCCCGTAATTTCAATTCTTTATCTTGCATATCAACTTGTTTTCCAAGAGTGTTTTGCAAACTATTTAACAAATCAACTACCTTCTCCTCATTGAACTTTCTCTTTTTTTCTTTGCATGCTTTTCTTCCTTCCGGACGTATAATGCCATCATCACTGATTACTTCAGCTTCATTATTGCTCGTTAAATGATCATCCCCTTCAGTTGAAAAACCTTCATGATTTGATGATGGAGCTTTAAGGGAATTATTATTAATATTCGATTTGAACTTGTTTGAGTCATTTGTCTTTGTAAGCTCCTTTGAACACCATTTTGGATTCTTTTTCATTAACTCCCAACAATGTTCGTATTTGAATGCTTGACCATTGTGCAAATTCTCATACAATCGCATTGCTTGGCGTTTCTACAAATCAATTTAAAGTATAAGAAGAAAAAATAATAACAATGAAAAATCAAATAAAGATTTATAAATTATATAGAAAGAATAAAAATTCTAAAAAGGGTAGTAACTATATAAATTTATACTTAAACAAATGTCTTACCATATTTTCCGGAGTTGTTCCACTTTGCGGGTGCCTTTCAAGTCTTTCATAAGATCCATGAAATTTGTTAACAGCAGCTTGTATTTTGCTCCAACGACATCCTAAACTATTACTAGTTCTAACATTATGATCTTCCTCACCTAAATTCTCTCGCCAAAGTTGTAAAATACGGTCCCACATAGCTGTACTTTTTTTATTATTCCCAACATCTAAATCAGCTGAAACATACAACTATGCTTTTGTTAGAGCAATGTCTTCAGCTTTACTCCAATTTTTATTGCCAAGTGAATGCTGAGCATTATTAGATTTTTGAACAACTCTAGTTCTCTTATTTTGTCCTTCGGGTATATTAGAAGTTTGAGAATCAAATACATTATTTGACTCATCTAAATGACCTGGGAATGAAAATCCGGAACTAAATTGATGATTACCAAAAGTATGATATGGAACACTCATTGGATTAAAAGTATAGTTGTGTTGAAAGTGGGAAAATTGGTTTGGAACTGGAATAGGATTACTAGATTTTGGCATGGAGTTTTGTCTTGAATGACTTTGAGAGAAGTTATTGGGTTGTTGAATATTGAGCGAGTCTTGCGTGCAAGTAACGTTAACATCTTCTGGATTCATGGGAAAAGAACACCTAAAATAATAAGCAATAAAATATTAAATCACAGATAAACAAATAAAAAGAAACTGGACCCAAAATCGAGTTCATTTCTGCCTAATTCCCTGATAAGAAAACATCATGGCTGCCTCCAACAAATGAATCAAACAAGAAAGAAACAGCCCCTACAATTTTAACCAACTCAAAGTTCTATCTTTCACCAAAACTTTAATTGGAATACTTGCTATTAGTAATGGAAAATTAGTAAGAACTTTTAGATAACAAGTTTTTCACATACATATACCCAATAATCCTGCAGGGCAAGTCAACAAGCAGCATTTGGGCCCCAATAAAAGAAAACACCTCCTCCCAAAAAGTAAAATAAAAATAAAACACATCACCAATCCACTAGCACAAAGGATCACTTATTCTATACCAAGGAGATGACAGTTTCACAATAAAAAATGAAGTTTAATATACAATGAATATAAGATAAGGCTTGTTTAAGGTAGGTTTGTCCTTCATCTCAAGTCATAGAAGACAGACATATCAATTTTTAATGCATTGATATGCTTCCATTATAGTTTTTTACGCTAAAAGGGCAAGTAAATAAACTCCAAGATCACTGAACCTAAATAAGCAAAATAACAGAAGAAACTAATGCAGCACAAAGGTGAAGCATCAAAACAAACACCATCCAAAATGCTTTGGACACCACAAAAACCATCCAAT
>CATIWJ010243026.1:0-40325 GCA_949640765.1 Croton laevigatus | reverse complement strand
TTATCTCAGTGTTTGACCAAAGAAAAGACTTCATTATCCTTATATTTTGTAATATTCCTATATTACCTTTACCAAAATGGATAATTATGATTATCTCCTTGTATTTTCACTTAATTGACTATTTTGTCCCTATATTTTTTGAATCAACTATTTTATTCCTGTATTTTAAAAAAATTATATTATTTTAACTTTTATTGCTGGAAATAATGACGGAAACTAACAAGTCATATTTTAAGTGAATCGTTTCTTCAACATGATTATAAATATAGCATTAATTTTGACTTAAATAACATATATTAGCCAAAAATGCTAAAATATCATTCAATTAACTAATTGATTTTTCTGTTTTTCTAGGATATTGGTGTTAGTTCAGTCAGAACTAATATTAGGAATAAAAAAAGATTGAGATGAGACATGACTTGTCACTTTTTGTCACTGTTTTCGATGACAAATGACAAAATAATATAATTTTCTAAAATACAAGAATAAAATAATTAATTTGAAAAAATATAAGGACAAAATAATCAATTAAGTGAAATATAGGGATGTAATCATAATTTTCCCATATCAAAATAAACATATCTCTTCCAAAAGAACACATGTTCTTTTTTATCATTTTGACAATTTCTATAACTAATCAGCCGATTATTATGAACACCAGAATTTACAACTCTGGTCAAAATCAATCAACAACAAACACTCAACAACAAGACAACACAGAGTCAGCATTCGAAGTAAAGAAATCAACATAGAAAATGAAGAAACAAAGCCAAAACGGGCTAAAAATAGATGAACCTGAAAAACCTACCTGCAGCTAGTAATTCACCCGTGACCACCGGCCACCGTTGATGACTACCAGTCATTAGTGCTGTGACCGTGCGATCATCAGTGAATTTTGGCCATTTTCATGTACAGACCATGTCCAAAACACGTCCAGCGCACATGTGAAGCACATCCACCCCTAAATTCAATGTATATGGACCCATATTTAGCATTTCTTTTCCTTTGAGCAGCCTCAAACTTCCTAATTTGCTTTAAATTCAACCTTTCTAAACAAATTTTCTTCCTATCTAAGCTAGCATCTATCCACTATAAATATCACATGCCCCTTACGAGTTCAACACACAAAAACACATTGGATGTAACACCCCATCTCGACTTACAAATAAGCGAAGGTGAAATGCTACGCGACTGGTATAACTCCCTTAGTCACCACCTTAAACCTACAATTATTTAAATAATAACATATCACCCCTAATAAATATTAATATATGTACATAATTTATACTAAACACATTAATACATATATTTATACATTGTACAACTATATTATATAAGTTCTAGTTAATTACATAGCTCAGGAATTCATAACAAGAATACATATCTTATATATACTATGTACATACCAAACTAGATTAAACCTTGTCCTACCCAAAAAGTCAGTACTGCGGAGCGCTGGTGAATGATAAAGCTTTGCTAAATTCTATCTCCTACCTACGAGTTACAAAACATAACTCGTTGAGCAACTACTTGCCCAGTGGGTTCTATACATCCATTGCATATATTTAAAGAAAATAATTCAAGTACAAAGAAATCAAATTCGTTTCTCAAAAACAATTATTTAAAATATATTACTTATAAAGAATATCAAAATACACGATCATGCTTCATTATTCAATTGCTTTACTGGTACGACAGAACTACCAAGGATAAAGCTAAAGGTTTCATTCGGTCATAAATCATAGCCGTAGCTACTTCGAATAATTGTCCATTGGGTTATAGATCATAGCTGTCGCTACTCCCATTGAAAACAACATTTCTTAACATATGGGTCATAGATCGTAGCATATAGCTACTCCCTATGTTATCAATAACATTTCATAATTTACAAATCAATCAAACATTACTGCATAGTTAAACCATATGTCGTGACACATCTTTATCACTAGGATTCTCTTAACCAAGTAGAGTGTAAAATAATTCTCATATTTATTCAATAATATCATAAACAATATCAAATCCTTATTTCATAGCATAGTCTCAATCAATTTATCATATTTCAAATTCAGAACTTCACACTGGATATCGAAAACATATTTGAGATCATATAAACTATTTATTCAATTTTCAGCTGAGGTCTCGCACTCACGCTGAAGGTATCGCACGCGAGACCTTAGCTCTTAATGATTTTCCAGTAAGCCTTTGGATCTCTCACGACCTCCCCATCACACCCGCTACCCAGCAACAGCACAGCTGTCGCGCCCATGATGGAAATGTCGCGCACGAGACCATAGCTTTCAACAAACTTCAGGAAAGCCCTAGATCCCTCGCAACAAGACTTCGCGATCGAGACGCTAAATCAAAAATCATTTTATAAAGGCATTGCGTTCGTGACCCTCCAAAGTTTACAGAAATACTCTGTTCTCCTCTGATTTCATAATCAAATTTAAAACATATAGTTCTCTATCATTTCATGCAAAGTTCACAAATCACAAAAGTTCAAAAATTATTTAAAATCACAGCAATGGATAGAACTAAAAACCTTAAGAGACAAATCCTTCTTCTAGCTTCACTTAACTTCCTTCTCTTTTCCTTTTCTGTGTACTTCCTCTGTAATTCCTGCAAAAATTATCATCCCTTATCAATTCTAATTCTGTTCAACATTTCTAATAACTTCCTTAACCTGTTACTCTATAACTAACTTTCTCAAGCATTACTAACTAATTTTTTTTTCTTTATCAACCTTTTGCAACTTCACATTATTTTCCTACTTATATCCGTTAATCTAACTGTACAAAACTAATAAATTCAAGTTAGACTCTCACCTTATTTGAAATCGTTCCCTTGGTCTTCAATGAAAACTAGCAGATGAATGAGAGAGAATAGAAAACAGAGAACAAATTGAGGTTTCTGCAACCTCCTCCACCAATACCTCTCCTGATATTCCTGCTTAAAATCCTTTAGAGATTCTCTTATTCTTTGATGAAGATTGACGGGCAGTTGTGAGAATGGAAAAGAAATGAAGATGATGAACATATGAAATGTATACTACTACTCCTCACCGATTCTCATCTTATATTTTCCTTTTTTTTTAAATTGAATTTCCACTAACCCATTCTACATGAATGCTACATGGCCATTCTTGCCAAAATACCATTTCAATGGCCAGTCTTTCTCTCCTTTCTCAATTTAGCCCTCACTTAACAAATTACAATTCAGTCCCTTAATTTTTTAAAAGTTTCATTTAAGCCCTTGAACTTTTCAAAAATTACATTTAAGTCCACGTGACTCCGTCAACCGTGATTCAGGATGTGACATTGTAAATTCATTCCAAAGCTTTCATTCCTCTACTCTAGCCTCCTACCTTTAAGTTCTTGCCTAGTTTCTTCGGAGTTTCAGAATTTGCTTCTAATATGGACAAGTCCTTAGTGCTCAAGTAAGGTTTCTAAACCTAACTCTTGTAAATTATTTTTCTCTCACTCATTAACTAATAAGCATGATTAATCTAAACTAAACCACTTCATGATGAGTTTAGAACTACAATCCACTCTAATCTTGAATTGCACTCAAGTATGTAAGCAAATCTGGGATTTAATCCTAGATTTTGGGCTTAACCAACCAAAATATCTTTCTTGCCCCTCTTTTATGTTTATTACATTATTTTTTTCTTTTTATGTCTTTCTTGTCAAGTGTCTTATTGCAGATCAAGTCAGAAATCAATCTCATCAATTATCCTAAGCTAAGTATTGATTTGATATGATCATTGAGATTATAGCTATAAATTGATAATATTAGGATATTGTGTTGTTGATTTAATCTTGTCTTATTCTTGAAATCTCACGTCTAAAAATCTAATTTCCAAATCCGCTTTGATTCAAAGCTTAATGTCTTATAAAATAATTTTTGTGGTTAGGGCTAAATGAAGTCATTTTAGGTTTTTCTTAACTTTTCTATTTTAATAAATTGAGGTGGAAACTTCTTTTCAAACTCTTTTATATAATGCGAGCCCTATTTTATCAAATCTCACCATTTTTCCAATTTCTCTTAAATCATATTTTAAGCTTGTATCCACAATTATCAATCAATTTTACTGAACACTTCAATTGTTTATCAGCTGATTATTAGCCAATTTTACCGAACACATCATTGCTTATTTTTAATCAATTTATAATTTAAAAATAAATTATATACAATAAATTAAACCATAATGAGAAACGCTCTCTTAGCTCACAAAACAGAACCATTGGTTCTTTGTTCTTTTATATTCCTTCAAATAAAAATAAAATAAAATTATTCATATGTTACCTGATCGCGGTAATTAAGGGATTAATTTTAGGATATTTACGAAAACGTCCCTATGTTTATGCCTTAATTTATTTTCCTCCTTGTTAATTTTTTTTTTTTTTGACATAAATATCCCTGCATTTTAAATATTTTAGACAATTATATTCTTTTGTCTATTTTTTAAGTTAAAATAACAGTATAAGGATCAAAATGTAATGTTTTCGGGCCCTTTGGAAAAACTCAAGAATTAAGGGACCATTTTGAAAATTTCATTTCTTCAACCTCTCCAACGATTGCCTAGCAGCTGGCCTCCCTACACAGCCGCCGACGCCAAATGAGGACGAGCCCCTGCCGACGCCAGATGAGGTCGCCGCCGACCTTTCCCGCTCCTCCATCCGATCCGACCACAACAAGAAAATTCTGGTTTCAATTCTTTATCTCAGCCGCCATTTCCACATGCTTTTGCAAAAGTAAACAGCTTCAAGTTTTATTATAGACCAGAATCGACATTAATGGACTCTAGTAAAGAGGAGGCACGACGTCAGATGGGGGTGGTTTGTGTCGAACAGTGGCCGGATTGGATGGAGGCGCAAATTGGATGGAGGCGCGGATCGGATGGAGGCGCGAAGTGATGGGTTTCTCGTTGTGGCCAGATCGGAATGGGGAGCAGGAATGGTCGGCGGCAACCTCATCTGGTGTCGTCGGCAGGAGCTCGTCCTCATCCGGCATCACCGGCTGTGCAGGGAGGCCGGCTGCTAGGCAATCATGGTAGAGGTTGAAGGTTGACGAAAGGAAATTTTCAAAACATTTCCTTAATTCCTGAGTTTTTCCAAAGGGTCCAAAAAAATTACATTTTAATTCTTATACAGTTATTTTAACTGAAAAATAGACAAAATGATATAATTGTCTAAAATATTTAAAATGCAGAGATATTTATGTCCAAAAAAAATTAATAAAGAGGAAAATGTAGTTAAGGCATAAACATAGGGACATTTTTATAAATATACCTTAATTTTAATTGATTTTCCTCTTTAAACTCCTTTTGTTATAAATTGAACGGTGAATTTGATGGGAGGAGTAAACAGTACAGCAGAGCAATTCATTAGGTACTAAGTAGTGTAGTTGGAAGAGAGGAGTGGGGTTTGGTGAAACGGAAGAGACAAGGAGCATGGAGGCCAGGGCCGCAGGTTCGAGGAGCCAAGATTGCAGCAAAAATACCCCCTCCTTTGGGTGCGTGAGTGAGTGCGTGCGTGTGTAATATCTATGTCAAAAAAAAAATAGTGTAGTTGGAAAAACAAATGGAGTAGATAATTAGTTTTCAAAAGCTATAAGAATGCTGAATGATGCTCCAGTTTTTTTTTACACCATAGGCATTGAATGATGCTCCAGCTAATCTCCGCATTTTAATTTTATTCAACTATTATTATTTTAATAACTAATAAAAAACTTTAGTTGACAATGCAAACACTAACGCTTCAATGGGCCAAGTAGGATCCACTTAAATTACTGCACATGAATGGAAGTCCTGCAAAATGGAAAAGAGCCCTCTATTGAAGTGGTTACAACTTACAATTTTATACAGGAACGAGTATCATTTGAATCAATGTTTGAACTGTATTACATGACTTTAAAAAAAGGGAAACTATGAAGATGCAGTTATTGCGTCCCGATTTCAATTCCATGCTGAAGCAGATACCAAATTCCTGTTCTTCCATCCCAACAACATAGCACCATCTTTCTCTACCAATGTGTAGTGTTGTGAATAGCAATTAAGCAAGCTCCTAATCACAGAGTTCACATATGAGCTCAAAGGGTATTGCCGGAACCCAGCCATTGTCAGCCTCGACTTCCACTTCCCAAAAAGCTCGTGGCGCTCTACTCTCTCCTTCCCTTCGCATGCTATGACATTCACGATATCTTTGGCTAAACAGTGCTGCTCCACGCCAACTCGGTCCTTCCAATCTCTCGGTAATGTCACATCTATGGACTCGAACATTGCCAAGTAGTAGTCTAGAGTTTCTACGAACCTGGTAAGAAAAGGGGTTGTGTTCGTGTTTGATTCTTGTTCCACCAAAGTGACAACCTTGGGATTAAGTGATTTTACCAATCGAAGAAGTCCATCCCTTGGATTGCTCACATCTACACTCTCATCAGGTGTGTGGTGGAGCTGCAACGGGAAATTCACTGCTAAAGCCTCACCGGGCCTCACATCAAGCATATCCTTTGTAACATCTGGTGCAAACACTGGAACGCCATGAAACTCTATAGGAATATGAAATTTCTCAGAGATTGCATGTAATCGCTTGTGAACTGTCTCTAACCCACCACCACGGGCATGTTTATTAACAGGATCGTCAATACCCGTAATTCGCACATGTGGAGCTCCACCAGGTTTCGCAGCAAGAGCTTGAAGCAGAGTTATCCACTGTGTACCCTGAGCAATTTGGAAGTCTATAATATGGATGCGATTCTCATTTTTGCATGCTTCAGCAATAGCTCCATTGGCTGCCATGTAGCCAAACTTCAGGTATGGACAGATTTCATACAGAATCTGCATGTATGAAAGCAAGTCCTGGCTTTCAGGCTCTCTACACCTAAGGGCCCGGTAGATGTTATTGCCTGATAACTCCTTTCTTGCAATCAAGCCTTCTACTAAATATGCACCGAGGCGTTGGATTGGCTCTCCAATAATGGACACAGCATCTCTAGCCTTTGCAATCAACTTATCAAAATCATTCATGTTGTTTTCAGCCAAAGCTTTAGCACATGCAATGAGCAATTCCTTCAAATTGCCCGGTGGAATATTTTGCACTTCCAGAGTTGCTTCTTCAATTTTCATCTGTTGTTTTTCAACACGATTGCCTTCACCAGAATGCCCATGCCTAGCAACAGAGGATGACTGAGGTTGAATCACATGAGAACCCCCAAGCTCCTGGCTCCAGGCCCTAGTTCTTTGACCAGAGGTTTGTGGCCTATTGCTTTCCCCTAAGGTTAAGCCTTCATCATCATCCGGCTCCATCAAAGCAGACTCCAATTGCCACAATGCGTGTTTTATGTTCTGGCTAGAACTAGCATCTTGCAACAATGAAGGGCTCAGCCTATGTAAATAACTACTGGACTCCAGTGAAGAATTACAAGAAGGGCTTGCTCCTGGAAGATTCTCGGTAGAACTATACTGCTCTGGGCTGTCACTCAATGTGGTAGCAGTATCGCAATCAAATTGATTTGAAAAATGTGAGCTAGGTGAGTTTCCTATATCAAACATGAAGGACCCAAAGAGCCTATTAGGTATTGAAGGAGAAGATGAATAAGATAAGCCTGCACCAGCAACACTGTATCCAAAAAGCTGGTGTTCCATGCTACAAGCGTAGCATCCGTTGTACCACTAGTGATTCAAAAAGATTAATTGTGTTGATCCAATTTACCAAAAAATCGGAAGATATAAGATTTCACAAGAGTGTATTCTTAATCAAAACAATAGCAGCCTGCAAAAGCAAACAATGGAAAAAAAAACAGCTAAGTCACTGTTCAATTAAATTAACAACCAGCTTCTCATGGACAAACACTAATGTCTCATACAGCGGAAAGATAATAAAGATTCCAAACAAGGAACCACAAATAGTTTTGATACAAAGCATTTTTCAGCCTAGTATTTGGTAAAAGATCTATGGCACCAAATAATATCTTGTATGGCCTCATCAATAATAAGTTGTTTAAATATTCAAAAACAGCACAGCAAAAATTGACATGCATGCTCTTGTATCATGAATGAAATATAAATTCTATAATCTTCTCATTTCCATACAACAAAATTTATCCATTTTTAGAATGATTAAACAAAGAAGAAGTATGGCCAACAAAAAAAAAGAGCAAGTAGATAAGAGATGCAACCAAATATTATGAAGCATATATACATCTAAGTAAGCCAAGAACATCAATTTCAAATTCAGAATATAATAGTTCTCAATACCCAATATAAGCCTAAATTATTTCTATATTAATAAAAAAGAAATAGCGCATTAGCAACTGATTTGCAAATGTAGAGAAACTTTGTTCAACAGGAAAACAAGAGAAACTACAGTTTGCCGTAGAAACAATAATATTATACAATTAAATCAAAAATACCACCATCAAAAAATTTCAAAGGAATCATGAAGCAGAGGCTAAGATGAAAAGCAAGCATATTGATTTACTAATAACAGATCATAGCAACAGCCCAAAAGAATCCAATCCTTTAAAACAGGAAATATATCCCAAATATAAGAAACTAAAGTAATTTAGTACTCAAGTTCCTGAAACTGATCTAAACAAAGAAGAAGTGAAACCAAAAGCTAAAAAAATGAAATAAAAATACCTGAAACTTTATGGCAAAGAGAGAAGGAAGCAAAATATTCTTGGGATTCTTGCTTGCAGTTAGTTTTCCTGATCTAATTTTATATTTGTTGGAGGCAACTGGATTTCGAGTTGGTTGCAGAGCTTTCAAGAGAATGGAAGGGAAGACTAATGTTTATATATAGAGAAAGCGCGGAGAGTTGACGGAGGGTTTATACGGAATGTGACGGAATCGAATAGTATTAAAATAGAAAGAGAGAAGGAAGTTGAACGTGAGGTCTTTAATGTACTGCAATATTAACGGCGGAACCCACCGACCATTTCTGTTAAACATTCCTGCCTCGTTCCATGTTTTGGTCCTTTTGGGTTGGACTCGTGTCAGTTATTCCACGCGCTCTTTGCAAATGAGCAAGTTAATTTTTTTTTTTTTTTCACTTTTCTTTTCTTTTCCTTTTTTTTTATATTTACATACTGTTTTTTCTATTGCGGCTTTGAAATTTTAGGAATGATGTCTAAAACCTGCAAGTTTGGAGTTTGAACTTCATAATTTTCACATTTACCATTATAGATAGCTATTGGGGAAAAAATGGACGAAACTCATTTGCCCTTATAATAATTCAATTTTCACATATAATTTATGGATCAATCTCTCTCATCGACTAAAAAAATTATTTTCATTTCTTAAAACTTTTATTATAATATAAAATTTTAATTTATCTTACTTAATCTTATAATTAATTCATTTATGTACTTTTATATTCCATTATTCATCAATTTTTATTTATTTAATAAAAATAAAATTGCTATTTCATAAATTAAAAAATATTATTATCATCCCATATTCATACAAATTAACAAAGAAAATTTATCAATTATCATGATAAATTTTATGGTATGGACTGTTGAATATTGAGGATGTATATGCTATAGTTCCATAAAAAAAAATTACATAACATAATTTGATTACATACAATAATTATAAGAAAATTTTAAAAAATTCAAATTTTTAAAAATATTGTCCTTTACATAATTTTTTGAATAGGTCCCCTACATAAGTTTTGGATGCAATGCTATTTAACTTTGGAATTTTTTTGAATCGCACGATTAAAAAAAAAAATTAGTAAGTAGAGTTGCTTGGAAAAATTGTTAAGCGACTGACTTCACGCGGGAAGGGGTTAGAGGCTGGGTAATGCACAGTTCTTCACACGAGCACGAGAAGACGGAATGTAACTTTAACGGCGGTATTGACGATCACGTGACGCAGACGGGACGAGTGTTATTATTGGCCGTGTAAAAAGAAAGGGGAGGGAAGCCACCTCATCGGTGACACTAATAAAGATTGTGGGATGACACGTGGAAATGAAAGTTGGGTTGTGTTTGACTACTTTGACCACGCGTTCACTTCAATTTAATTTACAACCGCAAACGATGGGTTCCAGAAGAGTTGCCCACAGGAATGTCCAGTGAATGAATAATCACTTATCAATCACAATTGCATAATCGTGATTCCAAAAACAAAATTAAAAAGAAACTCATTATTAATACAATCCATCTTTTACAAACAATCGTTACTTACTACTATTTCATTTAGACTAAATAAAATTATAAAATATAAATCCCTGCACGTGCATAAAATTGACATGAGAATAACTATTTAGTTGTATTATCAAATTGTATTGATTATAATGAGTTATTATATGAACTCGAAGACAAAATTTTCAAATAAAAAGCAATCGATTATTCATTTATATATCAAGCTGCTAGAAAATAATAAAATATGAATACTATAAAACTTCTTAAATAAGATAAAGTATTGAGGACAATGGATGGCTCAAGCATTTTTCTTTTTCTTTTTTTTTCAACATAGACATTAGAGCATTTTTTAATACTAATATAAATTGTAACTGACATATCAATTTAAATGAAAAATATGCATGCTCATGTAGCTGGTTGTGTAACACCACAACTCACCTTGCGAACAAGACAAGCTAAGGTACCACAGAACTGTTAACTACTGTTAAACGTAATTAAATAATATATAATAACACGTCGTAATATTATAGACTAATAAAATTTATTCTTTACAAAAGCAAACCGTCATAATTTACATAATAATTATCTAGAAATACGTCAAGGCTACTGTCTATTTACATATATGTCAAACTACAGTAAACAAAAGTTGGTTCCAAAAAGTATGTCCTTTGGGAACTGACCGGATAGCTGCTGTTCCTCCGAATCGTCTAAATGCGGACCTGCAAATTACAGAAATAACTCACTGAGCAACTCCATGCTCAGTGGGTACAAATATATAGTTCATCATTGTTTAAAACCAGTTGACAAATTCATTTCGGAAAATTATTTCAATAATAAACATATTAACACGGGTCATTTAACAAATACTGCTCGCAAATCAAACACATTTTACTCAAACAATAAATACATTTACTCTACTGGCTTTTGTTGGATTCCAAGGATAAGTCCAAAGGCTATTCGTGTCGGCTGTATTTCTCATATACGTCGTTTTCTTTTCAATCATTGGAGTCGTACTCCACCGATACGCACATTTTTCATTTTATAGGCCATAACCCGTAGTTATGCCTGTTTATTTTCATTTCATTTCATTTGTTCACCTGTACAGGAGTTTTGTCTATACGTCGACATATATTTACCACTAAATTCCATACCAGGTAGAGTATAAAAATACAATTTCACATATCACATTGTCATTTTCAATTCAAATATCACTTAGAAACTTATTCATAATTTCAAGATCTCTATACCACTTTCGCCGCACCGGTGGCATTGCGCCTGCAACCACCGCGTCGGTATTTAAAAATTCATCAAACAATTTTATACAACTCGAACGCACATTCGAGTACCCAATAATTATTTATTCAAAGCAGTAAAAATATTAAATGCTTAAAATAAATACTTAAAATAAATTTCAGTTCAAATACTAAATAGTACCGAACCTAAAAAGTCGTCCGCAAAAGTCCTATGCGAATATTCTTTCAACTTCCGCGCTCGTCAGTATTTGCGAGTCCTAAAAATAATATTTAAGTATTTTTAATAATTTATATAATTTAATATGAGTCCCTAAATATTTAAAATTCACTAAATAATTCAATTTCCACAATTTATTAGACTGTTGGACGATTTTGTACTGAAAAATAAAGTTCAGTGGCGGTTTTGATATATTTTGGACCTAATTGAAGAGCTAATTTAAGTTCTAGGGTCATTTAGTAAACACGGAGGGGTCAATTTGTAAAATTCCTAAGTTTTTGGACTTAACCAATTGAAATGACAATTAAACTTCAAGGGTGAAAATGGAACGCGGAGGGGCTCACCTGCGCGCGGCTAAAACTTCCAAGGACTAATTCTGAATTTATCCAGAAACTGCGTCGTTTCTATGCGTTTTGAACCTTCTTCTTCCTCCAGCTTCTGCAACACTTCACCGTCGCCACCCTTCGGCCCAACAAGGCCCGTTGCTAATTCCGGCGACGTATGGCGGCAAAGCGGGTACCGGTGGACTCCTCTCCACAACGCCGACCTGTTAGGACCCTTTTCACAGTCGAAGGTTGATCGGAGGCGGAGATACGGCGGCTTAAAGCTTCTGTTGACTTTTTCGAGCGTCGGTTTGATCGAGCTCGTTTGTGCAGCTTCGGCAACCGTCGATGAGTTTCTCACGTGAAACTTACTCTACTCAACTCAAGGAACAACTTTACAATCTCAGTTTTTGCATTAAACACAGAAAATTCAACCCAAATTTCCAAATTTCCTTCACTGTTTCGATTTTAGTTTTTTTTTTTTTTATTTTGCTTCCTTTTCTTTTCTTGCTTTGTCCGATTCTCTCCTCCCTTCTCATTAGTGTGGTGACAGCATCTCACCTTCCACATTAATTCCTCTTTAATTACATCTTCATCAACTCTTTTTTTAAAAATCTTTAATTAATTTTTATTGTATTTTATTATTATATATTATATTATATTTTATAATAATAATTATTATTAAAATAAAATTTACAACCAACCCAACGATACTGCTAATCTAAGTTTACGAGCGTTACATGAAACATGAGTAAAATAGAATACTTTTTTAAAAAAATGCTCTCCAATGCTAATATCCGTTTTGGATGTGAAGCTTATGTGAGCTTACATTGTCAAGCTCACTTTCTATTTCTAGAAAACCTTCTAGACATTGTCTACGTTTAATGGTGTGTTGTGATTGGCTAAATTTTAAATTATAATTCTAACAAAAAACAAAAAATATAAAATATAAAGTGTTGCATTGGAGACAAAAATTTTAAATTGGGTGTCAACATATTGACTTCCATTCACATCTCTATTGACACCTTCTATTTTATTAGACACATAAGCCAATAAAATGTGTTGCATTGGAGATGCTCTGATAAACGCATAAAAGTTTCTATCAAGCCTTCAAGTAAACGGGAAAGTAATGGTGAACGATTGGGATCGAACAATGGCTGTTGTGATGGGTTCTGAACTAATGAGGATGGACAAAATGGAGGGTGGCTCAAGGTGACAGCAGATGAAGCAAGGCAGAGAGAGAATATAGTTTTAGTTGCGTTCAAAGGAGGAGGAATGCACGTGTGGTGGCTGAGCTGGACTAGAAAATTCATAATAGGTCCAGCAGATTTCAAATTAAATTCAATTAGACCCTAAAATTTAAATGAAGGATAATATTGGTGAATTAATCTCAAATTAGTGAAATTGGAAAAAATTTCAATTTGGGGGTGAAAACAAGAAAACTACTTTTCACATATAATTTTGATTAATAATAAATTAACTAAATTATTGGGTGCAAAATTTTAGGGATGGACATAAGGCGGGGATTCCCCATTGGCTGTTGAAACTTGACCCAAACAAAGAGGGGAAATTTCTATTATTTTTACTCATGGAGCTGGGAACAAGGCATGACTATGGGGATGGATTTTATACTCCCCGCTCCGTGGAGATCCGCATCCTCGATCCTATGGAAATCTCCATCTCCGATTCTAAGGGGACCCATTAATATATAATATTTTAATATATTATAATAGTAAAATGAGTTAAAATACTAATATTATAATAATTGATATATAATTTAAAAAAATTTAATTTTCTTTATTAATTTATAGTATATAAATTAAAAGTATTATTTTTATATTTTGTGATCCAATAATTAATTAAAATTAATCTTAATAATTTTTTAAAATTTGAAATGGGGATTAGGAACCCTACGAAAATGGAAATATTCACGGAGGAATGAGAATGGGAAAACATTATTCCCATGAATAAAATGGAGATGGGAACAAATTATATATATGGGTTAGGGAAGGAAAATGTATCCCCGCCCCACCCCGTCCTATGCCCATCCCTAATTGATAGACTAAAAGGTTCAATTTCACTTTTAAACTTTGTATACAAATATTTTAAGAGAAAATTACAATTTTATACTTATATTTTCACTTATTATACTCTTTTATCCTTGCGTTTCTAAAAATATAATTCCGTTGGACAAAATTGTCATTAACCTTCTTCTATCAATTCTTCTATCAATTTAACATAATTTTTTTTTATAACATAGATATACACACGCACAATTAGTATGTTGAGAGTGGAGCTTGAGCTGAGAATTGAACCGGGGACATCAATTTAACACAATTTAAGTTCCTTTAGAAATGACATGATTTGGGCCTAGTTAAGAAAAGGATCAAACAGTAATTTAACCTTCTTCTTATGGTTACATATGCAGCAACAGGGAACATGATATCATATTATCACCAAAAAAGAAAGGCCTCATACACCAGGATTTGAAGAACGTTCCAAAAGAAAATTCAATTTCTAACTTTGCACAAACTGATTCAAATATATCTAATTAATAAAAACCAAACATGTCCCAACTCCTAAAGGAAATTCCATACTGGTTGAATATAATTGCTGATTTTTATGAGATCAAAGAAGCCTAGCATGTACAAGTTCAAGGAAAAACACCCAACTTCTTCAAAACTTTAGAGACATATAACATAATCAGCTCTTGTATCTCATAATCCACAACAAATTATAATCGGGAAGCAAAGGAAAAATACAGGGTCAGATAATGAGCATGTCTGTACGTTAATTGATTTGATATTACTTGACAAGCTGGGTTGCTGTCCCACAGTGGAAATTCTAGTGAAGACCACATCTTGCCGCACTAAAAATCTGGTGCATTCAGTGGACAACCAGCAACAGCAGGGTCTCACAATCTTTTGAAGTCAAATATATTCACAACATCATCTGCACAATCGTGAGCATGAAAAATGACAAGCACAAGTTCAATTGAGATCCATAGATTCAACCATCTCATTGCTATTGTCGCGCTATGCATTGAATATGTTCCAATGATGATCTCCACCTAAACTTTCCTTGATCTTTTCAAGCCTCTTGAGGATTTCCAGGAAAGATGGTCTTTTATTCATATCAGCACTCCAACACTGATCTGTTAATCTACAAATGTTCAAAACAATAAATTAGGACATCAGCAACTTGAGGATGATTTAAAGACTTATATATTAAATGATTTAATGATTTTTTGGTTGAAAGAGGGGAGTGGTGGAAGTTGTCTTGAAAATGCCGTTCCAACTTACTTGAACAATTTGAATCTTGAAAGACATAATAAGATGATAAATTGACAGGACTAAAAAGAATATAATTTACTTTGACTAAATAAGTATCTGAAAGGTACTTTCTTTATAGAAGTAAAATTCGAGCATTATCCAGTTAGCCGAAATATTGAACTCAACCAATGCCAGATGGTAAATTTGGTTGGGTTCAGTCAAGGATATAAGAATTTTATATTTCAATACTTAAGCACCAAATAAATCAATTCCCAAGAAGATATGGAAATGAACATATTATTTTGTTTTAGCCAGCAAAACAAAAACCACATTTTTTTTTTCTTCCAGAGAATCGAATATTGGTATTTCCTTGCCAATGAAGAAAGGGGAGAAATGTGACAACTGGAACACATTGACAAACTTACTCTTTCAGTTCAGGGGTAAATCCTTTGGCACGAAAAGCTGGCCTGTGTCCCTCCGCCACAAATTTGGCTGCTTCATAAGGTTCATAACCTGCAAGTGGTGGTTCCCCTTCAAGCATCTGCATTGAGCAAGAAATGAATCAGAACTTGTTATGAATTCTACATCAGCATCTTCTCTAAATGAAGCCAAATATTACCTCGTATAGAATCATTGCGAAAGAGAAAACATCAACTTTCTTATCATATTTCCGATGCCTGAATACCTCGGGAGCCATATACCGATCTTTGTTTTGTCACAAAAAAAAAAAAGGAAAATAAGTAAAGACTAAAGAGCATACATTTCTTCAACAAAAATTCGCAAACAACACTCACAGCTTCCTGTCTCGCCAGTCATTTTGTACACATCATGAGAATTCTGAACCTTGATGAGTTTGCTTAAACCAAAATCTCCAACTTTCAAATGGTCAGCATTGGAGTTGACTAAAAGAACATTCCTGAGTTTCAGAACAAACTTATTAGGTGAAAGAGAAAAGATGCTGACATTTGCCAAGCTAAATTCATTTTGAATACAGGAAAGAAAGATGCTGGGAAATGCTAAATATGTTCTCCAGGAACATCACATATTTTGATGCAAACCGTAAGCCTTAAATTTAAACTACAGAATGTTTGCTACTGTTACTTAAAAAGGCAGGATTATTTTTCCAGCACAATTAGACACAGAAGTGAACTCACCTTGGTTTTAGGTCCCTGTGAATAATAACATTTGGTTCATTGTGAAGGTAAGCCATGCCTCTGGTACATGTGATATAAAAATACATATTAGCATAATAATCAAACTACCAACGCTGCATGAGCCACTTGGTGAAAATTTTTAGGCTAGGAGTTCAAAATGGTTCAATTTTCCCATACTTTATTTCTCAACAAAAAGCTTTATGGCCTGCAAAATTTCATAAAACATGTAAAGGTGGAAAAGAATACTGCCTATAAGATTCTTCAACCTTTCTCATTCTTCTTCCTTAAATATTACTGAGATTGGCCAAAGAAACCACCGAAAAAATAACATCATGCATACGACCAAGCTAAAACAACCCAACAAGGAAAAATGGACAATGGGCAGGGTCACTTAGCCATCATATGTTCCAGAGAAACAAACTGCACTTTTACAAAAATGACTCCAGCACTGCTTAATGAAGCACTTGAAAAGAAATAGAACCTCATTCAATAAGTACCAAGACATAAATGGAGATTAACAGGTATAACCAGGCTAAATTATCTTTACCATGAAAACCAACTACCTAAAAATTATAAACTAAATAGAGGTAAGAATTCCCATATGTTTCCCTCTGGAGAAAAAAGAAACAGAAACTTACAATACCTGGCAATATCCAAGGCAAAGTTGACGGCTGTTGAAGAACTAAGTCCACCCTTTTCCTTGAGGTACTGATGGAGATCACCCTGTCAATTCACAGAAATGCTATGCTCAAAATACATTCACTTTGAAGGTAAAATTTCATGTCAACTACAGCAGCTTGTATGAATGAAGTCTGAGGTTTAGACCAAGAAACAGAAATTCAGTCATATACCCCTCGTAAATATTCTGTGATCAACATAAGAGGTTTCTTGTCGGTGACAGCTCCTAGAAATTGGACTACATTTGGGTGGCGAAGCTTCACTAGCAAATTAACCTCATGTCTGAAGTCCTGACTGAATCAGGAAAGTGAAAGATGGTCAGTTTAACCAAAATACAATAAGAATAGGGTTAAAGAGAAGTAGATTGATTACATAGCCACAACCAGGGCCAGATGAAGCAATTTCTCGAGAATTGTGCCACCTATAATAGTATAATGCAAAAGACTGCAACTTAATCTAGATAGAGAGTTGATACTTATTGCCTTCAGAGAATAATTCTGAGAAAATTAAATAAAAGTGAATACCATCTGTTTTGCAATTAAAATATATTAATACCATCTCTTCATTTTCATTCTGATAATAACCATTAAGATGCAGCTCAAATTATAGCACAACAACAATTTGTTGAAAACAAATGCACCTTTAAAGATGTTTATTATTTTAAGATAAGCTGAGGTCATATTTTTATTTAGCTTCTGAGTTACAGTTAACAAAGGTTCAGAATCAAAATAATAGAATATGTAGGTTAAATTCCACAAGGACTCACATCACCAATCTATCATCTGAAAGTGATGGAAGAATGCGCTTGACAGCCACTGGAGTTCCTCTCCAATAGGCTTTCAAAATCTCCCCAAAAGATCCCTAATAGAATAACCAAAATATTAGCAATGGACATTGCAGATATATTTAAAGAAAACATACTAGAACTTGGAAAGCTGAATAGCTGCAGAAAAAGCATGCAACTTAAACAGAACATAGAGGCAGAACTAGAGATTTAACAGCAGGAAAGCAAACTAACATAATCTCTATCTCTCCCTCCCCTCCCTCTCCTAATAATGTGTTTACAAAAAAGAAACATAGACCTGTCAACAAGGGTATTCATCCTTAATAATTTAACAATTCCACAAACAAAACAATTCATACTGGCTATTTGAAAAACTCCATGTGGGTATCTAGATGAATTGCTTTGGAAAAACAATTTTCCTTGCATTTTTAAGATAGAATTACAAACAATTTGCATTTTAATTTGTTATTATGTTCCAACATGGCCCAGGAGAAAAGATTCTCTTATTTTAACAGTATGAAAATAACACATCAATTTTCAGGAGAATTGAGGTATTCGGCTCTAGTCAGTGATAATGTTCAGGTTTAAAGAGGATAATGCCATAATGGCATAGCTCCATGCGACAAATGTCACAATATAGCTCCCCCATTAGATTCAAATTAGTAGATGGAGAAAACAGGTTGGTCAAGATAACACTCATAGAACTCCGAGGAGGTGATGAATAGTAAATTTATGCTTATGTCATGTGAAACTCAAGAAACTTGCACATTTTCAAAAATACAGTTCCAAATATGAGCTCATATGTCATATCATCTCAACCACCGACTAAATTATAATGATAATGATAGGATGACACAACAAAATGAATCATTTTTCTAAATATATCACAGCAGTGCTAAATATAACTGTCTGATTACCACTGCGATTTAAGACCTTTCACACCACCTTCATGAATGGGCAACTTATAATAATGAGGTGTACATGCAATTAATTGAGTTTTTTAACTTTCTATAGCATAATATGTCATCCTACTAATAACAGGTAATAAATCAAGTGAAAGTAATCAGATGACTGATGGATGCTTAAACCTAAGAAGTTATAAAATCCTACAAGATAAAATTGAAAAAAGATGATGTATCTAATTCCCCGTAATTCCACTAAAAGATTCGCCCAGACAAGAAGCTTATTTTCACTGTGCAAGTCATTTTTCGACAAGCTTAAACCATAATTCCCTGTTCAGAGGAGACATAATGAAAGGAATTCCTTAAAACCACCGAATAATTATAGGCATTAGGGGTGTCAAAAGTTGACACGACCTGCTAACCCGACACGAACCCGACCTGCTAATAGCAGGTTAGGGTTGAGATTTTTGACCTGTTTAATTAAATGGGTCGACACGAACCCGACCTGAAAATAAATGGGTTAGGTTCAGGTTGAAAAACTCAACCCGCGGGTCGACCTGTATAACCTATTTACTGTACATAATAATAATAATAATAATTATTATTATTATTATCATTATGTCCTATAAGTATATAAAATTTGTTTTGTTAAAAAAAGTTATATAAAATTAATGATGTTTGATTTTGAATTAGGCTTTAATATTGAAATCAGATTATATGGGTTAAATGTGTTAGAGTCAACCTGAAATTACCAGGTTAAATGGGTTTCAGATTGATCCGTTTAACCCGTTTATCTTAAAAAAGAAAAAAAACTTAAATAGATCATGTCGACCTGTTTATTAAACAGATCAGATCAGGGTTGAGTTTTTTGACCTGTTTATCTAAACAGACCAGATCAGGGTTGAGGGGTTTTCAACCCGAACCTGCTTGACACGAACCCGACACGACACGACCTGTTTGACACCCCTAATAGGCATTCCTAGCTGCTATGAAATAAAAGGTATAAGATCCTACTTATAATTTTTTGTAACTAAGTCATAGCATATACAATCCAAAGATTCAAGCAAACAACATCCTAAGCCCATGTGTAGGATAAATTCATAATAATCAGCATAAGCAACTGCTGAAAAATCTAAAATCACACCTTTCCAATAATTGCTGAATTTGAGAAGTCAAGCTCTGAAGGGTCAATTTCCCAGTCGCATTTATTTGGCAGAGGTGGTGGAACAGCCTTTGGTTCAAAATGGCTTCCATTTTGGCCCTGCAGTATGAGTTCACAAAGTTGGTTAGGTCCATGAGTAATGAAATACACAATTGGAGTAAAAGAATTTGTACATCAAACTACAAAGTATATTATTGACTTTGATGTGTTATTGCAAAGTGAAATAATGGTTAAACATGAACTCTATGCATTTGTAGTTTCCAGCAAACCTATCTTTAAGTATCCACTGCAGTATAACCCATCCAAAGGCACAATTTGCATCGATTAACCAGGAAAATGGCTATAAGCCAACTTAACTTTCTCTTTGTAAATATTTCAAAAAATGATTTCAGTAACAATTGAATCTAAAATACAGTTAATGTCATGAAAGAAGGACATGTAATATGACATGAATTATATTGAAGCGCGGAATTGATTGAAGATCACAGGGGATACTTGGATCCTCTTGGAGGAGGATAAAGGAGGAGAGTTGCGGTAGGTTGGCAGCCAGCGTAAAAATTTGCCAAACTTGGATCCTCTTGGAGGATCCATACAGCAGACCCCAACTTGTTTGGGACTAGAGTTGTCTAAAGAAGAAGAAGAAGAAGAAGATTGAAGAAGAGAGATCAATTTGTAAATTGATTCAATTGCTTCATATTAGTTGTCATATAGAAAGCATTAATAACATTCCAAATGCTGCTGGAGAAAATTGAGTGACCAATAGGAGAAATGTGATGCTAAAATTAAGTATAAATTCCATGATTAAGACTTAAAAGAATAAATTAAAAGAATAAAGCATATCATTTTGTTGCTGTTCCCCAAAAACAGAAACAATTTTCAAAATAGTAATGTAAGCATAAAGTTGGCATCTCTTCGTAAACACCAAACAATAATAAATAATATTAAATTTCAGCTGGTAGAGAGGCAATTACTCATTTGCACCTCAAAGCAGAGGAAACATAAAATGTAGTCAAACATACATATGGAGAGACAATGGTATACCAGTTACGCAAAAGATTAACAAATAAATTGTGTTTCAATTTAAAGCTATTGGATAGAAGAGGAATCACAAGACTTACATAAGACAGACCACCATATGATTTTAAAAGCTCAATCATGTTGTGCTTCTTAGCTCCTTCTGCATCAGCTAAAGGCTGCCAATGACAAAGATTTAACACCCAAGCAGTATATTAAAGCAAAGAGAAAGCAAAAATATTGTTATGTGTAAAGTTAAATCAAAATTAGACAATTGAATCACATTCTATAGCTCTTAAAGAGAATACAGCAAAAAAAATAGAAAACAACGAGAAAAGATACCGTATTCTTCCATCGATCTTGGGCGTTGACGTCGGCATCAAACTCAATTAAACACTTAGCAACATCGATCCATCCATGAAGAGAAGCGACATGGAGCGGAGTCCGGTTATCATAATCCCTAGCGTGAACGAGGGAGGGATCATCCTGGAGAAGCTTCCGAACAGCAGAGGCGTCGTTTTGGTGAGCGTGCCAAAGCATCATTGAAGTCTTGCTAACTCTGGCCTTCTCTTTCTGCTTATCAGAGGAGGCAGAGGGAGCGCGGGCAGGCGCAGTGTCGCCGGCGGAGGAGGTGGAAGAATTACCGGAGCTCATGGCGAAAGAAGAGATCAGATCAGAGGACAATGGGTTTTTTTTTAGCGTCAAAATGAGCAGAGGAGTTTTATTATTGGATGTTGAGTTTTTTTTTTTCCCAAATATTGGATGTTGAGTTGAGAAAGAGAAATCTGAAATGAATGGGATGATGGGAACGGAAGTTAGATGCAAAGTGGAGGTTTGTAATGTAAATTAATTCCGTTATTCGTTGTTTACTTTTTCAACTGAATTTACTAAAAAAGTAGATTTCTTTTGTCAATTGATTCGTTTTTTACTCTGACACTCGACTCTGCTTTTTCTTCACTTTTTTTTTTTTTTAATAAATTTGATCTTGATGATCTTGTTTGGACGGTGAGTTTGTCAATGAATATGCATTTTGTCGCTTTGATTCCTTCGGAAAACGTCAAGAAACCACACTTTTTTTTACTATAATACGAACAATTTTTTAGTTAAATTACATTTTTTTTAATATATATTATGCTATTTTATCTTTGTATCTTGCCTATTAAATTATTTTATTCCTATTATTTAGATAAATATACTCTTTATTCTTTCGTTAGTTTTTCCGTCCTAATCCATTAGTAGAACTATCAATGAGCTAAGCCGTTCGTGAGCTACTTAAAATTCGGTTCTTTTTAAACTCGTTCAAAAATTAAATGAACCAGTTCGATAACTAAACGAGTCATTAATGAGCAGAAATTTCAAACTTGTTAACAACTCGTTTAATTTTACTTTTCCTAAAATATGTATTAAATCAGTATTTTTAGTTCAGAATTTCATATTTATTGTAATATAAATGACTAATTAATGCTTAAAAAAATTATATCTAACTATTCACCCATAATTTCTTTCTTTTTCTTCTTTAGAATTTTATAGAAAATGAGCCGCTTAAGAGCTACTTGAGACTTGGCTCGATAAAAGATTGTTCGAAAAATAAATAAGCGGCTCAAAAAGTAAACGAGTCGAGCTTGAACTTGGCAATACTTGGCTCCATATTATATCCCTATCCGATAAATATATTTTCATAATTCCCAAAATAAACTTAATGTTTTTTCCTTCTTCTGCAAGAACTCCGACTTCCCTCCCTTCCCAAAATTTGCACCGTGACGCTTTGACTTGCCTCCCTCCCAACAAAACATTGACCAACATCCGCCGCTAAACTTCCTTTTTTTTTTCCTTATCTCTTACTTCTAGCAAGATTCTAGATTTTAGCATAAGAAAGCATAAAACTTGGGATTTCAGTTTCTATCTAGTGTAAAGCCATGGATTTAGCATGCTTCCATTTTCTATTTTTAGTTTTTATTTTTGTTTTTTTTTTCAACTTTCATGTCACGAGTATCCGTAATTTTTGATACATATTAATGTTCAGATCATCAAATTACAATAAAGGAAGAAAACATGAACTCTATGTCGTTTCACTAAAGCCAGATCAACACCCTTAAAGGAGTCGTTTCATTGATCACGCAGTTATTTTTTCACCTTGCATTGCACAAAACTGTGTTTTCTGAGAAAATGGTTGAGTATGATCCTCAAATCATCCCTTCGTCCAACACCAATACTGGTTTAGCCTTATCTTTAGATCATCCCTCCATAACATGCAAAGAACAGGAGACAAAGCCTGGTCTATAAACCATTCGCCCATAGCAAATGCATCTTTACATTAACACAACGCCAAGATCTTTTACTAAGAAATTTAACTTACGGGGTGCTCAGAAAAGTGGCTCAAAAAGAAGAAAAGGAGATACCCTCAATCTTTGACTAAGGGACTTGATGGGGAGACATGTGATGACGTGGCTCATAATGAGTCAACAATCTTTTATCTAGATGGACTCTGGATTATTTGCAGTGTCCTATTATGATAAGGAACGCTGCCTTTTCCTATTTTTTAGAGATAAAGTCGGTATGATTTCTCTTATAAATGCCCAAGGGTTTTCCACTATAAGGTATTATATGGAATCTTTCCTCTCTCCTACTGGATTATTATTATCTCCATTAATTAGTTACTGACTTAAGTATCGGAGTAGTTGCCACTAGACAGCCCCCAATCTTTTTCTTGTATTGTCTACATGTTTGCTTGTTCATGAAGATTCGAATTCTTGTACCCGATTGGTAGTCCATGGTGTGACTTGGGTCTTTTACTTGGACAGTGAGACATCAAATTCAAAACTATTGCTAGTGTATGCCTCTGCCATTAACATTGCTAGTGTATCGTTTCCTTTTTTTTTTTTTCTTTTGAAATTAAGCTTGTTTATGATTGTGATTGTGATTGTGAATGAAAATGATAATGTGCTATAACTTATAACTGAAGTGATTAAAGATTTGAACTAGTTTGTTTATCTTTTAATTGGATTCTTGACTGAAATTTGATTCTTTGTAAAATCTCCTGTAAAAGAAGTAGAAACAAAGATAAATAGCTCCCATAATGGATTGGTAAGTTGTTTTTTGTGATTCATGGTTGTGTTGAATTTATTGCAAGTGGCACGTTCTGAATGCAGGTTGGAG
This sequence comes from Croton laevigatus, assembly GCA_949640765.1. Taxonomy (NCBI): domain Eukaryota; kingdom Viridiplantae; phylum Streptophyta; class Magnoliopsida; order Malpighiales; family Euphorbiaceae; genus Croton; species Croton laevigatus. The sequence continues at coordinate 16,261 of CATIWJ010243026.1, read as the reverse complement.
TTGAAAATCTTAAGATTGTTGACAATCAAGGTTGGACTTTGATGCATGAAGGGGAAGCAGAAAAGCAGGTTTTCTACTTTTTTTGACAATAAAGGTTGGACTGCTTTCTGGCTGAATGAATTGGGTTACTATTTGTCTTTTTGATAAATTTAGAGTTTTACAGTGTATGTTGACAGAGTAGTTGCTCTCTCTCTCTCTATTATATAAGCTATTTGATAAATTAGAGGTTTACAGTGTATGTTGACAGAGTAGTTGCTCCTAATGTTAAGGATTGAAAAGTTTGATTCTTTTTTCTCTTTCACAAGATAAATTTGATTAATTTGTTTACACCTGCGTCCTTTTATGTTTTTGTTTTTTTTTAAATATATTCATTCTATGTTTTTATGCTAATCATGTACAAACTATAAAATGCAGAAAAGTAACCATTGTCAATACTTGCTAAACAGAAAGTTTGGTTTTACATTGCCAAAAAAAAAAAAATGCAATAGGAATCTTGATAATATAACAAAATGGTAGCTTAAACCGTAACTTTACCTTGTTAAAAAAAAAAAAACAAAATTATCCAAGAATTTCCATGCAAAATGTATAAGGAGCATAAGAAAAATTATGATTCCCTGCTTCAAACCAAATAGTCACAAAAGAAGGTACATCATTCCATTTCTAAAGCAGAATCAAACAGATAAGAGAGGGGGATATTTTTGTGCTGCACTCCATGCTTCTCAAACCTGGGTCTACTAGCTTCTTGCTGCTGTATCTTCACCAACCCTCCCACCCTGCTCCCCAATGTGATTTGTTTTCTTTCTCCTTGTATTCCTTTCTGAATTCCATTCCATTTTCTCCACATGAACCAAAACGCCCCTAATTCATTCATTTTAAAAATTCTAAACTATTAATCCATTCATCTCAAAATGGGAGTATGAAATCATACTTCCCAAATAATAATTTTCCTAAAAAAATGCACTTTCCAGAAAATATATTTCCTGAAAAGTTGGGCAAATTAAATCAAATGATACCGATACATTAGATTTTAGTTTCCAGGTATAAAATTAGAAGATACAAATGAATAATAGTACATAATTTATTTTTTTTTATAAAAAATCATTTGTTCCAAAAGAACGTGTAAACTTATAATATTGAAATTATATTGATCACATCCACGCATTTTCTGATTAAATAAGAAGATGCTGGCCTTTGAAGGACGTGCTATATGTATTTTTCACATCATACAATATATGGATATCATTTTAAGTACAACATTTACTTATATGTACTATTTTCATCTTCTGGAATACTGAATCACATGAATTTATATCAAGTCCTCTTGGTCTTCAAGAGATCTCTTACGAGCTTTCAAGTGAAGCTCAAGGCTTTGTGGCATAGGAGGCGTCCTCCCCCTTCGAAATAAAACAGCAAGAGCCCTCATTTTCTGACACAGATCAAATACCTGCATTGAGTAAAGGAAGAACATTATTTAAAAAAAAAAAAAAAAATATATATATATATATATATATATATATATATATATATATATATATATATATATATATCCTTTAATAGGGTAGATTGAATAATGTGTTTTGGCTTCTTACTGATGAAGCTTCAATTTCTGCAACACCTTCACATCCTTTACCTCCTCCTTGCAGTAAATCACAATATCTTACAGCCTCATTCTCATCTTCGAACACCTGTACCAAGAATCCGGGAGAGATTAAATTGTGCATGAAGGAAAATTTAATCCACCACCAATTGGAGGTTGGATACAAAATGCTTGAATGTATTTAGAAACGGGCAAAGACAGTGGATGAGGCAAGTATGAGCTTTTGAGGTGAGCCTATTCCAGAAGGAATCTTTAATGATTTTTCAAATCTTGCTTTAACAAATTGAGGATTTAGCAGTCCAGTGTTCTCTTCTCTACTTGTGCTGTGTTAGTGTTGGCAATATTATGTACGGCAGTTTTCTAACAAAATTAAAAGGAAAAAGAAACAGAAATAGGTACTTACAAGCACACCCTCCCTAATGTCCTCTACGAGCATCTGGAACTTTGTCCCTCTTCTCGACTGTTTAGACGACTGATTTCCCATTTCAGATCTCCACTTTCCTCCTTTAGAAAATAGTAACCCAAGCTCCCTCTCCACTTCACTGTTTCAAAAGAAAAAACTTCATCAGAGACTGGAGAAACATAACAAGAATTTGATATAAAAGATGAAGAAATGAAAAAACAATCCAGACCTGCGATTTCTTCGGGTTTTCATTGTGCACAATTGGTTTTCTCTATGGGTTAGTACATATACAGGCTTTGAGGTTTCCCTCCATGGGTTGGCATCCAATACTGAATAACATAAAAGGGGAAAAAACCTGTTAATGCTATTGTTATGGCAAAAGCAAGCAAGGGTGTTATTCAATAATATAAATGTAAATCTAGAATAGCATAAGATATTACATTAATCCTATATGCATCTCCACCATAAATGAGTAACTCATAGAGCTAAAATGTTAATATGCTAAAATTCAAAAAACCCGTATTTCTCTACTGACAACTGACAATAAGTTGAGGAGTACAAATATTAAAAAACAGTTAAGTTCAGTAGCTTAAAGATCAATATCTACAAGGTTAGTTAGAGCATTTTAGACACGCGATCATCCCCAAATCCTTTCAAGAAAACTAGAATTGAACATAAAGAAGCTGTGACCACAATGAAAGGAGAGCACCAGTGGAGAAGGAACAAGCTAAGCCCAAGAAATTTAATAATGCCTTGATTAACCAATTTCATACTTGTAAAACAAAAAACCCAGAAAACCTAACTCTACACCAAAGTAGCAATCATTTTCCAACAAATCAGCATCATCTCAGGAGGAAACGACAGATTAAGAATCTCAAACTACTAGTGTAAAAAAATTGGTGCCAACAAATCTCAATCAAAATTGAAACAGAACAGGATAATCTAAAGAATATAAGATTTGACGTGCAAAATTATTGAATTGAGCTAAAGCATAGTGTTAACTGTTTATACCATCATAGCTACTGCTATCAAAGGATTGTTGAAGATGTCTACGCATATCGTAAGCACGAGAAGACACCTGCTTGACGAACTCATTGGAAGTTCCAGGAATTGTACCATCCAAGTGAAGCGCTCTATCCACCTCGTCTTGACCTTCATCTTCTTCCTCTTCTTCAGGACGACTGGCACTACCGCCGCCGGTCAATTTACATAAGACAATCGTCCGTCTCCTTCTTGAAGGTCCTGAAGAATAGGACATAAAAGGGCGAGGAAGAAGGCGGTGATTATAAGCGGAGGATAAAGAACGACGTCGTGTAGGGAGGTGATTACTGGGAGGAAGAACTACAGAAGGAGAAACAGAGGCGAGCGAATCCATGATTAGATTAGATCACACAAACACGCAATCTTTTCTTTTTTCTTTTTTTAAATTGTATGTATGTATGTACGTATGACTACAATAATAAGCAAATAAGAAGTAATTTGAATGGTTAGGAGAGTGATATGGTTGAACAAGAAGAAGAAATTCTCTGCGTGAAAGGCTGAGTAATTGGAGAATTGGAAGAGACGGCGGTTCAAGGATGAACAGGGGAAGTTGGAGTTTGCTTCGATTTTCTTGTTGTGAACGTGTTACAAACGGCTGGATATTTTCGAGCGCAGGGGACCCACAGAGTTTCTTGTTCGTTACTTGGTATGTACAAACGGATCGGTCAAACCCGAGACCGCAAACATAAAATTTTTGTTTAAAAAAAAAAAAAGAAAGGCTAGGTAGAAATACAACTTGATCCTCCAATTTTTTTTTTGGCTAATATAGATTGCTCGAATTTTTAAATATGTCGTTAGCTCCCTAAATTTGTATTCCATTATATTATTGGATCATTCCGTCCAAATTTGTAATTGATCATAAATAATAATAATAAATTCGGAAACCAAAAGCAAACATTACTTGCAGGAACCACAATTCTAGCGTGTAACACAATACCAACACAAGTGAGGCCGAATGATGATAGATAGCAACAGCAAAGCAACGATTGACAATTGGGTAAAGTGTTATGACTAGAAAAAATTGATCAAATGTGACGAAATTTGAGCTGTTGACTAGCAGAGGCAAATGAAAATGAAGACCATCGCAAAAGCCAAAAAAAAAAAGCTTAAAAAATGACGGTCTTTTTATTGAAAAGACGCAATAGTAATGATAAAATATAAAATTAATGACTTGACAGTATATTTTGAAAAATCCAAGAAACTAATAGTACATTAGCCAAAACCAAGGATCCAAAAGTAATTCTCTTTAGGGATATTTTCATATTATTTGAAAAATCCATTGAATTTAATTTTTGACAAAAAAAGATTTGGATGAGAGAACTTAGTTGTATAATAGATAAAAATCCATTGACCTAATAGTATATTTACAAAAGGTGAGGGAGCTATATGTATATTAGAGAAAAACTAAAGAACCCAATAAAATCTCCCTAGAAAATATACCGCTGCAAAACTAGTTCATTTTAATTCTTATTTATCATAAAAGCATGCCATTAAAATTTTTTCACAAAATGAGTCCTTGTTTGTAACTTGGCCGAATTGCTCCTTTTTTTTTCAATATATTTTTCCGGTTCTTCCTCTCACAATCGCTTCTGAACAGATTATCTGGTTCCTCTCCAATCAACAACTTCGCTTCGCCAATATCCTCTCTCCAACAGAGGTAATCGTAACGGTTATATCCTCTTATTTTCGGTCAAAAAGGACAAATCGAACGGGTTCAAACTAAAATAAAAGCAAGCAGTAGCAAATGCGGCATGATGCGCAGTTTTTGCGTCCCTTGATCGTACTACATGATTCAATGGTACTGTAGAACCCTAAGACTTTCGATCAATCAATTCCAATTCCAACCATGGACGACACAGAGAGAATCCCTTGCTTTTGTCTCTGGCCTGGACCTCTCTTCTGTTTGTGACAAACAATTAGATGATGGCTTGTGATCTGAAGCAGAGGATCTGAGCTTTCTTGAATTCCTGTTACTAGTTATTTCCGATTGCAAGGAATAATGGTTAAGCAGTCCAGCACTAAGATTTTATATGCATATATATGTTTACAACAAAAAAATTTTAAAGCAAATGAAAACATAAATAACAACAATACCTTTCTTGGATGCATAAAGAAGATCGCTGACAAGTAAATAAATCGGAAACATATACAATTCCAAACATAAATTCATGATCATGAATGGCAAGTGGCAGATGTTCAACATATACAAATTTCACAATAGTATAGCATAGCATGTACCAGATAATTCCATGAGTTATTTAGTGATGAGAAAGCTTAAAGAAGATGATAAGCATGATTGCCACCACAAGAGCAGCAATTACCGAGCCAACAATCCACTTGTTTCTGCTTATTCTTCTTGACATAGAAGTCAAAACTTTCTTACTCTTATCAATAGCATCATCTACTCCATGAAGCTGACATTGCAAAAATAAACAAGAAAATGAACTTGGGTTCATAATTACTATCAAACTACTACTTGTAATGAGCTAATTCACTAGTTTAGCAAGAATTACTGCTACATTTTGAAGAATGGTTAAAAACCCCTATAATAAGATAAGAATGATAAAGATCTATGACATAACGATGTTAACCAGAAAACTAAAGCTCTGAATAAGAAGAAATATAAACGGAAGAGTGAAAATCAGCAAAAGAAAGGACATCAGATTGGAAGCAAAACCCTTCTCCTTTCCCGCACAAGAAGAGAGAGAGAGAGAGAGAGAGAGAGAGAGAGAGAGGCTACCTTGTTATGAGCATGTAAAAGAGTTTGGCGCTGTCCATGCAAATCTTCAAGAATTGAAACACCAAGCTCCTCTGTCTCCAGCATTGTTCTTCTACTCTCCTTAATCCTATCACTCGATTGATTTAGTCTCTCTACTGACATGGACAATCTGTCCTTTTGATCCGTGGAAACCTGTACATCATTACCAATTCACAAAATGTTCACCAAAATAAAAGCAAAATGTTGATCTCTTAATTAACTTTATCAAGTACCAAACCAACAAAAAGTTCCTGCAGCCATCACTTACTAAGCCAAATCATAACAGAGAGATGCCAAAGAAAAGGAACAATCATATACGTTGTTATTGAAATGCCAACAGTTTTAAAGGGAAATAGTAATATTAATTCAGACTGACCAGGGGCACTTAAAAACTGCCTTCTGTTACTCTCTTCTTAATACATTCCGTCGGTTCACAAATCAATAAATATCAATACACACAGTTCTCTTTCAGAATCGATTTGCCAGAAACAAGAATAAAAGAAATTGGCAAGCAAGAATCTATGCTACATCGAACTAATTCAACACCCCATATGAAGCAATAGCAAGCATCAGAAATAACAATCAATTCATTGTCTATTCTAGCTCTCCAGCTAACACGGAAATTAAACTCTCCAGACAATTCAAAAAGAAATAATACTAGTTAATGAAATTCACTACTATAAGGTTTCACAAAGCTAAAGAAGCAACTAAGAACATGTTGGACAATTTAATCGAAGATAGATAGACAACTTTGTATCTACAAATATCAACAACAAAATCCCGAATGCATGAAACTAAACCAAATAAACTGAATCACATACCAGAAAACAACTGAACATATAATCATAAAGCTAAAGAAACTCATGTTTACCGAGCGCACATCTGCCATTCCAGCCTCCAACAACTCTTCATGAGCAGTCTGGCCAGCATTACCAGAAGCTACTCTCTTAAATTCCCTCTTGAAATTATTCAGATCAGACTTGTATTCCCTTAATTTTGCAAGAAGCGAAGCCTTCACACTTGGCTGCAAACTTCTAGCTTCAAGGTCCATCTTCCGAATCTACCAAACAAAAACAAAAAATCCAAAGAACATAAAATTACACGACAAACTGAAACACAAAATAGAAACCTAATCCTCCAAAACTTACTAACACATCACAATCATCTAGTCCAGATTTTATCTCGGAGATCTTCTCCTTCTTCTCCTCTGCAAACGATAAACAAAAAACCAATAATAAGAATAGATGAACGGCTTTTATAAAAGAAAAGAAGGAAAACGACGGCGAGAGTACCTCCATCGGCGAGAAGAGAAGCGGAGTTGCATTTACGGGAGAGATTAGCAGAGAGCTCGCAGTACTGGCGCTCGTATCCTTCGAATACATCGCTCATGGTTTCTGATCGATCGGTCTGGATCTTTGAGAGAAAAAGGAGGTGGGCTTTGCTTACACAGAAGGGAAAGGATGGATGGATGTAAATTTGCTAGCCGACGAAACTGTAAATTTCTTTAGAAATGGTATGGATGAATTTGGACAACTGCTCTAACTCATTTGACTTTACGCTGAAGACGAGCAGCAGTATCTGGATTTAGAGTTTTTAGACCATGTAAAACGTTGCGTTTAGTCCGCGTAAATTAGAGTAAATTGACAAAACAATTATCTCCGCCATCTGTTTTTTTTAAAAAAAAAATAAGAGCTCAGTAGCTCACTTCGGTTTTTAACCCATCCTAAATTATGGTCTTATTTTTGTTGAAAAGAAATTTACTGTTTCATCCATATAATTTGACAAAATAATTAATTAATTAATTAATGCATTTTCAAAGTAATAATAAAGGCTTTTTAGTGGAAAAAGTGTTGAACTTAATATTTGACATAATTTTGTAAATTGGTTAGGTTTTTATATATTTTCAAATTACAACTCACTTTATAAAAAAAAAAAATCAAATTACAACTCACTTAAACAAAATATTTATTCTTTATTTTCTGTTTATTCTCTAACAATATGTTATCATGTTTACCCCCACGTCACAGTAAAAAATGGTGTAAAAATCATATTTCAATGTGGACCTATTATTAAGACTATTAATGAATGAACTAAATTTTGTGTGTACTTAATTTTTTGTGAGAATCTTTTTTAAGAGATTCAAAATTTCATGTTTGTGTTTATATATCGACCATTTAACCACATTTGTCATGTTTATATTGAAATAAAGTCAATAATTCGTATGTTTATAAATTCTAATTTTTATTCTTTCATTCGATTGCCCATTATATTTGTGCACTTAAATTTGGTTAGAGTAATAACAAGGATGCCCCAGGACAAGTCCACCATCAAAAGTTGCAAGTCTAATCTATTAACAGCAACACAGTGAAGCTCCGCTCTCCATTATATGCATTCGCCAACAGCCTTGCTTCTTCCATTGAAGCTCCAGAAATCCAATCCCTGCGTCAACTGACCTTTGCTACAGTTGCATAATTTGAGCAATAAACTCCACATGTTAATAAGGATACACCAAAGCCTGCTGCAAGTAGGGGGCATGATCAGGTCATTACACAAGCAATAGAGAAGTCATCCATAGCAGATTTTGAATATGACATTTCAGAAATCTTCAGCCAAAATCGCACACTTCATTATCATTCCTCAGAAAGCCTAAATGAAACAGACATTCCTACTATTGTTTAGTTCTGTACATTAAGGAGCAAGCCAATACAAATTATAGGCTTAAATGACCTAGACAGTAGATGAAGAGGCATTTCTTCCCTTCAAGAGTTTCAAAATACAAAATCACGAGAGTTAAATAATTCATCTGCAGCAACATACTACACACTACCTAGAATAAATTCTATAGATCTTAAGGGAATCTGAATTTTGATAATGAAAGCAAACTCTGGCCATAATTCATGATAGCAGTGATTAGTGGCACTAAAAGGTATAATTGACGAACCTTGAGGGACTGTTACCACTTGGCTCCTTTCTTCTGTGCTATTTGGATCCAACAGCTTGTGCTGATACTAAAACTTTGCTGAATCTCTCTATACATTAAAATGCAGTGTCCCGCTGCTTGCAACAAGGTGCACTCAGCTACATGTGTGTCACCAAAATAATAAAGGAGGATGAAACGCTGTGCTCATTTAGCCTTCAGAAGCCACTGATCCATTTGAAGGAACGGAACCAGTTTCATCAGACACCAAACTACCTCCTGTTTCACTTTGCTTGTGCTGCAACTGCTCCCATTCTTGATCAGGGAACACCTCAGACTGTAAAGAGGGTGCAACGTTATTAACATGTAGCCATGTTAGTTCCCACAAGCTGTCCCCACCTAAAGCACTCCTCTGGACCAGCACTCCCTTGGTCTTCATTACAAGCAAGGTGTTCTTAAGAAGCTCAGGCACTACTTCCTGAAGCTTCTCACTCTTTTTCCCTCTTACTTTAACCTTGAGATATTTTTCCATCCGGCTGAGCACTCCCAGCCATAATTTGCAGAAAGTTGTTAATTGTGAAAGTTCATGGAGCAGCTGTAAAAACACTTTTGACAGAAGCTTTACAGCAATAATCAAAGTGCCATCCATATTTCTGTAGTCTTTTTGGGAATGTCCCTGAGCAATTTCAAGCAAGTCATCGAGCATTGTAAAGATTACCATATCAAAACACTGCAACCATAAACCATGAGGCAGATTGATCCCATCAACTCCTGTCAAGCACTTCTGTAATGATAAGAGGGCATGGTTTCTAACCTCTTCTCTCTGATCCAAACAAACTTTTCTTAATCCCTGCACAAGCCTCAGCCACATCTCCCCAATCTCCTGTAACACTTTTGCAGCCTCATCCTCTCCAATTGCTTCCTTCGCCTCATTAGACCACTGCGCTAAACAGTCAACAGAACCTGCCATAAGATCTAGGGCCCGTACAGACCTTTCTGCCTGTGCCACACGAGACTCTGCAAACTGCCGAGCTGCATCAACACAGAGAACATAATTGGCTCGTAACAAGTGGGCTCCGTCACTCATAATGAACAAAATTGCATCAAACCCAGCTTCAGAAGCTTCAGGGTGACGAGCTGTGATAGAAAGTAAGGACGTGATCGTACGCCATCCCATTATAGATCTGATATGTGTGGCATTTGCTTTCACTAGGCGACTAACTTCCTGTGTGATTTGTTCACAATAAGCATCAGCAACACGGGCATCAAGTTTTAAAACAAGTTGCAACGATCTTAAAAGTTCATCAGCCAGGTTCTCCTTGTAAGGGAGTAGGCGCTGGCAAATACGGAGGAGTCCAAAAACAGCCTTCTCTACCAGAGCACAAGGCATTACTGTTGACTGAACAATGTTAGCTATGTGCTCATAAACACCCTGCCATAGTAGCACAATCCTGTCACGGTTGTTAAGAGTAATTGCAATCAGCAACTCTAGGCAGAAAACTGCAGTATCTTCATCCTCTGGAGAACTGTTTCCTTTCTGAGGCCGCCCTGCTGCCCAAATAAGTGCTCTTGCAAGCTGCAATAAAGATTCAGCCTGCAAGAACTTGCTCTCAGTAAATATGCTGTCAACATGACATTTTTGGATGGTTTGAAGGGTGCGTTGGTGAGCAGCAAGTTGTTGTTCAGTTGGCTGTGATCTTGGCTCCTCAGTATCAAGAGATAAGAGTTGACTAAACCTGCCCATTAAGCCAGAAGATCTCCTGGGAGTTCCCATGGATTGCATATGAACTGAAGACAGAGAATTTGAAATAGGCTTCCCATGCCCAGGGTCAGCAGAAAGTTCCGATTCATCAGCAGCATCACTGGCCACACGTGCTGGAAGAAGGCCTAGTTTGTGCAAACGTAAAATGCAATCCAGAATATTTCTCCAACCTGAACGAATAAAATCACCATATCTATTTGCAATCGTGAAAACAGTAACAGTTGCCATCCTGGCTTTTGTGTCATCACCAAAAGCTAGAACAGGTTCCTCAACAGATGCCGGATTCAAGAGGGTTGTGAACTTACAAAGAGACACAACTAGATCATCTAGTACATCTTCAAGATGATGACATGCAGAAATTTTTGCAACAGCTAAGAACCCATCAATACATGTCTGATAAACATCTTCATGCTCAGCATGGTCAAACACAACAGAAATGGCAGCAATAGTGGGACCTGACATTATAGCAAACATATCATGATCAAGATATGCTTTGGAATCAGAAACAATGAATGGAGCAGTCTTCTTCGATTTGTGCATTAGATCAATCCAACGACTAGGGGTCATTTCAGGGAAACCAGCTCCTTGTTCCGGGGTTGTGCGGATCTCATTCTTGCAAATGGAATGGTACAGTTCAGAAAGGAATTCCCGAGGCAAGTCATTGCCCCCATTGATGTGCCTATTATTTCGTATAAAATCCTCTTCTGTCATCTTTTTTTTCACCTGTACATTATGCTGATCTGTGTTAAGCATTATAAGTGAATAAGATAACAAAAGAGCAGCATCCTTATTGGCTAGAATCTGTGGTGATTGTTCATAGTATCTCTCAGAAAATGCCTCGAGCACCCTTTGTATTTTCTGAGATTCCCCAGGCAGCCTAAAAGTTTCCAAGAACAACCGCAAAGCAGTATCCAGATTCATCCCTTGGAAATCAAAAGTGCCAGCAAATTCATGAAGAACCTGAACGCAGAACTCATCATGATTTCCCAGAAAATCTCCAACAAGATTCTTATCTAACCCAGCAGTGTATCTAAAAAAGCAGGCCACACTTTGAGGGTCAAGTTTGTCGGGTAAGAGATGTGTTCCTTGAAGAAATTCTAAGCCTTTCTTTGGATCACGGTTGAAGTGGTCAGCTCCAATCATCAATCTTCTCTTGATATACTTTCTCCGCCGAACAAAAGGAACCCAATGATTTGGATCACCATAGTTATCGCACTTAACCATCCAGAAGGGTGTGTACTCCTCAAGGTTCACTGGTGCCTGTGCAGAACTAACCGATCCACCTATCCTTTCAGCCATACCTTGAATAACAGCAATAAGACCGTCCAATGCAAGAATATGCATTGCAGACAAAGGGCAGTTCACTGGAAATGCACTTTTTGACAACAAATTAGCTAGGTCTTCAAACACATTACTGCATGTTATGTCACAATCTAAGTTAGCATACATCTCCACCATAAATGTTTTCTGCCTGCAGAAGTCTACGAGGGCCTCCATGGCAACCTCTTGCTGCTGGTATGAAGCACCATATCTGCTCTGTGCAAGTCTCAGAATCACACAAGAGAAGAAAGCCTCCAGTTGCAATTTCAGTTCAGTGCGTAAATGGTGATACAAGTTGAGAACAATACTACAAACCATCGAAAGAATAAGTGGGCTCATGGACAAGCCAAACTGCATCAGATTACGAAATAGTTCATCCTGGATCAAACTCAATAACCTGGGGTGATGACGAATAGAAGGGCCACCTAATTCTATGGCTGAATTAATTAAGCCCAATGCAAAAAGGGGCATGTCTTCATCAAATGCTATTGTATTAGATCTAGGACCCATTCCCATATGCTCAACAACGTTTAATAAAGAACACAAAAAGTGAAATATCTCCACCATACAGGGGACACCATATGGCTCAGTCATTAGATGCAAATCAAATGGAAGGACATCCTTTCCACCACTTCCTCCAATTGTATTTTCCTCCATCACATTTGCCACCAAGCCAGTGGAAGCACTAGAGCCATAACTCACAGAGGATGCTTGGACATCAAAGTCAGAACCACTGCTGCCATTTTCCATTTGTTTCCTCCCAAAAGTGTAATCATTATCAACACCACCAACCTGTGAATGAAAGAAAGCTATTTATCTTTTAAGTAAAGAAAAAAATCAGACAAACTAATATAAAATGTGATCTAAATATTGTAGGTGTTAAAGAAGACCAATGAGTCATCCCTAAGCTACATGCCACTCATGTCAAAGTACATAAACATCCAGAAGTTAACCATTCCTTTCCAATGTACTACAGCCATTTTTCAGGTATTAGAGGGATAAATCATTCCTTTCGGGAAAAAAAAAAAGAACGATAAATCAGTGTTGACCGATGTCACAAAAATTCACCATTTTAGAGTGATAAAATTTAAAAATAAATAAATAAATAAAGGGGGGTGTGAGGCGATTTTTCCATCATATAACTTTCAACCAGGGGGGCAAAAGAATTTTGCACCCTCGCTACCCCTTGACCTGCTTGTTAGTAAGAAAACTAAGCAAAGCATAACGTAACCTCAAGTTTTCATTTTAAGGTACAGCCAATGGGTAAGCTTAAGTTGTCTGTTGTTTCAAGTACAATAGTGAACCAGGATTTTTGTCTTATATCGACTTTGAAATTAAACCATCTGCAAATTTTCTGATATCTTTTGCCACTTCTCAAGTATGAAAGATGGGATGGAAGACTTGATTTCTGATCTCTGAGGAACAAGAATATGCATAGATAAGTAGAAGGGATCTCTTCTTTTATTTTTAATCTAAATTTCAACAAATACTAGCTTTGATGACACCAACAAAAAAAGGAGAAATTGTATTTAACAAAAATGAAATATGTAGTTCTACCTCCTGTTTGGCAGGACTAACTCCATTAACCAGTGCATGCTCAGTGTTGTCAACATCTGGTAGGTGGGAAAAAATGCACCTAACAAGTTCATACATTGTATGCCGAGCAATCCGTTGTAATAATTCGCCTTTACTTCCAGCTTGATGAACTATACGAAAGCATGTATTCACTATGGTACAGACATGCTGGTTGCTCAGTGTAATTGATGCTTTGCTTTTCATACAAGCTAAAAGAACCTGTAGTATCTTCATCAGCACAACCTCTTCTGATGCGGGATCTGTCACTTCAAATCGGCAACTTGTCACAGCGTCAACCACCAAGTGCATGGCATCTTCAACATTTACAGTATTTTGATCAATGACATCAAGTGTTAAAATATTATAAACAGATGATAATGCAACCCCAGTAATAGGAGCACCAGTTTCATCGGATCGAATTACATCCAAAAATGGCTGGAGATAGACAGCAGGATTAATGGTATGCCATGGATGCTGCCATGAGAAAATTTGCTTCCGCAATGATTTCAAGGACTGGATTAAAGAGTGCTCCAGCTGATCATCACCAGACATATAACGGCCTACCCATCTCACATTTCTCCTCATGACTGCCAATACAGCGCCTACTTCTGCATTTATCATGCATGCTAAAGTTGCTTTATTAGAACAGGAAGAGTCACATTCCTCAGGTTCTTCCTCAATAGCTTTAATTCCAGATTGTAGCTTTAAACGACCCATTTATTTTACAACATATGATAAACACAGTATCTATGAGTTGCTAAACGGAGGGGCCCAAAAATTTGGATGATGCATGCGCTTCACATTGACAATACACCCAACACATGCTCATTAGAAGCCATAAGCAGGTGCAAGATGCATAAATAGCAGCCCTCTTCTTGAAAAACTTCTCTATGTGTAGTAAATGAAGCTGGAGCAAGCTGAATTGAAGAGCACCAACCAATATTATTTTTTCTTGTGTACTGATGAGATTTTCCTATTTAAAAAGGATACAATTTTAGTTGAAAGAAATATTCTCCTCCCTTGTTCTTCAAGAAGCGGAAATAAACAATTGACATCAGAACAAGCTCAAATAAAACCCTAATTTAATAAATTGATCTAATCTGACGAAAATAAATTTTCAATCACAAAGCAAACCAAACAAAAATTACTTGAACACACAAGAGGCGACTCTAACACTGCATATAATCAAAGAACTTTATTCCACACCAATAAGATGGGGAAAAAAAAATGGAAATAGCAAATAACTAGTCACTACATATTCAACTAAGAAACTGATTACACCAGATCTAGCAAGTTAAGAAATAAAATCCTTATTCGATCACTTGAAAAACCAAACCAAAATAATTAAACAAAAAAAAAGGAACAGTACCCAGATTTTCACTTGACCGATGACATTACCCGACTGCTAACAAAATTTGAAAGATACGATCATAAGACAGGAGAGGAACATTTTCTAGCAGAAAGTTTCTCATAAACCAAACAGAGCTTCAACGCCAAAAGTTCAAAGCCCACGGCGAAAATACATAAATAACAAGACGAAGAAGGAACAGTAGGGATAATAACAGACATTAAGCAAAGTAAATTGAAGTAAAAGAGAATTGCAGTGAAGCAGTTGATAGATCAAGAGCAATGGCTTACCTGAACTTGGATGAAGAGAGTGAGATCCGTTAATAAAATCTCTCCCTGTCGCAGAGGGAAGAGAGATGGAAAGAACAGGAAAAGCAAAGAACTTTTTTTGTTGTGTGCGACTCTGCATAGAAAATTAAAACTGATAAAATTTGAACCGGCTAATGGAATTAAACTAATAATTCCAGCATAATTTAAAAAAAAAAAAAAACAAATATCGTAATTTGTAATAATTTCTAACAATTTTTTCAAATTAAGGATGAATTTAATAATTTTAGAATATTAAAATTGATTCAAAACTTTTGGTTTTAACAAATTTCACCGTTTTTCATTTTTAAACTAAAAGCACTCTTAATTTGGTACGATTAACAAATTTTATCATAATTATTGTAAAATATATAAAAATATATTTTACTATTTATTTTATTTCAAATTATTTTTTATAATATATTTAAATTATTTATCTTATCTTCATTTAATTTCATTCAATTAATATTCTAATTAATTTAAAATATATTTTTTTTAAAAAAATTATTTATACATATTACTTTTATTGTATGTCTTATATTTTTTTAAGTTATATATTGTTCCTTATGGGTTCTATTAAATGATGACTTTCACACTAGTCGCTCTAGATAATAATAGTTGTGGTGATTCACTATTCTATTATTTTTTGAATTAATTATGTTCTTGATGAAGAACACAAATAATTTTATTAATTTAAATTTTTATTAAAATAAATATTTATTTAATAAAGGTAATGTCGAACTGGTATATTGAGCAAAAATTTATTCGATGACTTTGTCGTTGTCTTTATTTTTTGGGTTTATACATTATTCATAATCACTCAAATAATTTTATTGATTTTAATGTTTAATTGAATCTATAATTAAATAAAAAAAGGCATATGTAATAAATTAAATGAAAGAAATCTGTATAAATAAATTATTTATTCTTGAAAAGTAATTTTAAATTAATTCATATGCTAATTTTATTAAATTAAATAAAAATGAGATAAATAATTTAAATTATTTTATTTTGAATAATTTAAATATATGATAAAATAAATATAATTTAAAAATAAAATGAAAAGTAAAATAGATTTTTATACATTTTACAAGTTTAAAATTATGATGAAATTAGTTAATAGTATCAAGTTAGGAATATTTTTTATTTAAAAATTGAAAAAAGGTAAAATTTGTGAAAGATAGAAAGTTTTGGGGCAACTTTAATATTTTAGAAATAATTAAATTGGTCCTTAA
>CATIWJ010243006.1:0-14719 GCA_949640765.1 Croton laevigatus | reverse complement strand
TGTGATAACACAAATCAAT
Source organism: Croton laevigatus (assembly GCA_949640765.1). NCBI lineage: Eukaryota > Viridiplantae > Streptophyta > Magnoliopsida > Malpighiales > Euphorbiaceae > Croton > Croton laevigatus. The sequence continues at coordinate 14,700 of CATIWJ010243006.1, read as the reverse complement.
TGTAATCCCTAATTGACTTGACCATTGTAACAACCACAGACACTATTCCTTCTGCTTACCTTTTCTTTGAGTTCATTTCTAGTTGAGAGAGCTAAGCTTTATCATCACACCGAACTAGTTCTGGCGTTGTTTTGGAATTGCCAACCGGAGCTCCATTCTTCTTCCTCAACTAGAAAGGAAAACGGGAAAAATAGAAAGAAGGGGTTTTGACAATGGAAATGAAGGCAGCAGAAACATAGAGGGAGAGGAAAGAGAAAGTGGCTACCGACACCGCCAATGCTGCCACCACCAGTCAGCCCAGCCAACATGCCCACCGCTGTGAAGCCCTCTGTCCAGCTAGCTCAATGGTACCAGCACGACCGCGAGCCTCCCACTGAGCTAACCGTTTGCGCAGCTGAAAGGGATGGGAACTATTCCTGTTACTGTTCATCTGCTGTTTTCAACGTGTTTTCCGAGCATCTCCAGCCACCATCTGACAATTATGATGGTATATTTGGACTCCTCTCATTGAGAGCTTTCTGTTGAAGTATGTATCATCATCTGTAATGGCTGTTTCCAGCGACCAAAACGGAAGAGATCGAGAAACTATCACCAGTGATTTCGTGGACTTCCAGCCACCATCCGTCGAATATGAAGGTAGATTCTAACTCCATTCTTCATGGGCTTTCATTTTAATGTATAGATTGCTTCGATTGGTTGTATTTTTCCAATGATAATTTTTTGGCAAAAAATCCGAACTATTTTTGTTGTTTTCTAGTGGTTGTGTTAAATCGATTAAATCTAAAGTTGGATTTGTGTTATGGGCAGTGATACGAAGCTGCTGGTGTGCTTTGATTTGAGATCCGGCAAGTTTTGGGTTTTCCAGCACTGTTATGGCGAACAGAATATTCTTCTGCCAGCGATGATCAAGTCTAACAGGTTGTTTTCAAGTTGACCCGAACCTGAAGCAGATCAGGTTAGGGTTGGAAAATTGAACCTGTTTATTTAAACAGATCAACTTAAGGTTTGGGGGTAGCCAACCCGAACCTTATCAACCCGAAGACGGACCCGACCCAACCCGACCTGTTTGACACCATTAATTGGAATTTCATATATTTTTTTTTTTTGTTACAAACTAAAGTTAGAGTACTTAAATATTATATTACTAAAGCTAGGGTAATTCTCATTGCAAATAATCCGTTAAACAACTAATAAACTATGGTTGAAAGGTTGTATTTTTTTTCATGTATTAATTTTTTTTTTTTCTTTATGTTTCATATTAATTAATTAATTAGCGCATGAGGTGTGAAATTGTGATTTTATTAGTCTATATGTGGGACCTAGACGATGGTCCAGGGTAGTAAATATATGTTATTATTATTATTATTATTTGGTTTGAACAGAACCCTTCAATAATTGCCTATAAAATGTGTACACTCCCAGCAGCCAAGCAATCAAGTTGTCAAACAAACAAATAATAATAATAATAATAAAGAGAGTAAGAGAGATGTCTGATCAATTGGCTTTGCCGACGTATGTTGCCATCGCAACCAATAACTTATACCCATACTTCCAGTATGTGGCAGACGCTGGCGACGTGCATGGGTTCATCCAATCCTCTGGAAGAGAGATTTTGAAATCTCCATTCACAAAATTTAAATTGGAATACCCAAAGAGTCGTGGTCCATCTCAGTTAGTCCACATAAAATGCTGTTACAACAACAAGTACTTGATGAGATCTTCCGAAACAGAACTTTGGATTGTCGGAACAGCTAGTAAACCTGAGGAAGACAAATCCAAATGGTCATGCACACTTTTCGATTTTGAGTTTGATACCAGTCGTGACCGTTACAAAGTTAGGCATGTCCAAAGTGGGTACTATATATATTTGGGCCACTACCAATTTTATGTCGATTGTATGAAGCTGAATGCGTCCACTGCTCAGTTAATTCAATTAGTAGACATGTCCACCTTTGTGACACTGCCGAAGTATATCGCTTTCAAAGGCGATAATGACAAATATCTCTGTGCTCACTGGCTCCAGAATCATGAATATAATGAGTTTTTGGGGGATGATATGGGAATCAAGGAAGCACGGTACGAAGTCATCCCTTTATATGATGGCAGAGTCCGCATAAAGTCCCTTTACTGGAACAAGTTCTGGAGGCGCAGCCCCGATTGGATCTGGGCCGATAGCACAGACACCACGGCCAACAACAAAGACACGTTGTTTCTTCCTTACCACCTCAGCGGCAATGTCGTTGCTCTAAAAAACTTAGGCAATGACAAATTCTGCACGAGAGTTTCCAAGGAATGGAAGAGCGACTGTCTTGAAGCTGCCTCTAATGACATGATAAAAGAAACTCAGTTTCAGGTTACTGATGCTGTTCTTAGAAGGGAAATCTATAATGTCACTTATCAATTAACGGATGCTACGATATACGACTTGACTACTGTGGATTCCTTGACCAAAGAAGTGACCAACAGAGGCACTGAAAGCACTGAAGGATCTGTAAGTTTCTCATACACTGAAACTAAGAGCAAAACCTGGAACAAGAGTAACTCTTGGAGCATAGGTGCTTCAGTTGAAATAACATCTGGTGTTCCGCTTATTGGTGAAGTTGGGATTAAAATTGAGACATCACATTCACAAGATTACTCATGGGGAGAAACTGATGAAACATCAAAAACAGTGAGCACAAATGAGAAGGTTGTTACTCCTCCCATGACTAGATCAGTGGTAACCATGTTAGTGCAAAAAGGTACACTTGACATCCCTTTCACTTACACTCAACGCAGCCTTCTCTATGATGGAACAACTGAAATCACTCGAGAAGTTGATGGGATTTTTACTAGTGTTAATACTTATGTCAACTTTGATATTTCTCACGAGCCTCTCTCGCAGGATGAAATATAGAGACTGAAGTTCTCTGTTGGCAGTAGAGTTTACAACTGCACGTCCTATTTTTCTTTTGTTTGTAATTTTCAAAGTCTTAGTTCCAGGTTTTTTCACTTAACTCTCGTAGAATAAGTTGAATTATGTTAGAGAGTTGTGTATAATTATGCTTGTTATCTATGTTTGTTAAGTTTTTCCTGGATAATAATAACAATAATAATTAACATTAATAAAATAAAAGTGTTTTGGTAAAACAGTTTTACCATAGTCTTGTTCTAGTCGTTATTGGCGATATTCATATGAATGATTGTGTCATGTGTATACTTGCTTGGTAGTTGGTGAGCTGCGGGTTCCTTTCTAGTTCAACAAAAACGATTATACTTATAAAACGGTAATGTTTGAAAGGTACGAATTTCTTCCTCTTTGTGCAGGTACACTTTGTAACTTATATCGGTTCTCTTTATAAAATTAACAATTGATGTTTCTATTCTCTCTCTTTCTCTTGCTTGTGTACTTGTAATTGCAGGTTAGAAATTATCCTAGAAACTAATTTAATTCATTATTGAAAAGTACCGAATAAATTTTCCCATAAATAGTGTAATAATTGGATTGTAAATTTATTCTTCTATTTTGGGTATGGATAAAATAAAATTGAATTCTTTCAAAATAAAATATTAAGGACGATATTGTTAAAATAAATATAATTGTCTTTTATTTTACACAAATTGACATTTTTATAGACAAATAGCAAGTCACTTTGTGACATGTTTTGATAAATAAAAGGAGTATAATAATTTGACAAAAGTAAATTTGTGGAACTTAAAACCAAAGACAAAGGCACAATTTTGTTCGAACTAAAGAATAGAGGTCATAAAATTCTTACTAATGTTGATTATATTCCAAAAAACTAAAAACAATATTTAACATTCGACAACTCATTGAGAATGGCTGTAAAATAGTCATGGAAGATCACTATTTTTGGCTTGGAGATAGGAAGAGTATCCTTATTAGATATGAGAATAGGTGCACTCATGTGTTTGAAGACTTGTACGAAAGATCCATCATATATCTGGCATATGAGATATAGCATTTGAATTTTAAAGGACTTAATGACTTTGGAATTAAAGAAAATGGTGAAACAACTCCCAAAAATTAATCATTCAAATCAATTATATGAAGCTTGTTTACTTTTTTTTTTAATGGAAATACTTCATTAAAATGAGAAATAAGTTGCAATGCAGGGAGGAATATTTCCCAAACATAGACTTTAGAATAATTGCAAGAGTGACGAGCCAAAATGTGTTCTCTAGAATTGACGTTCTTCAAAAAGGACAGACAATCCTGCCATGAACTCCCCTTCAACTGTTTCCAAGATAGGACCAAACCCAAACAAATGCAAGTGGTCAAAAATCGTGCCGTCAACAAATGCCAACCAGTTTTGCAATCCAGAATTTCCAACACATAGAAATCTCAGAAATTATTGGTAAACCAGCACCACTAGCATGTAAATTCCTTGGATCAGTGAGTGAATAAGCACTTGAGGAAAGAGTTTTGCAAAGCATGCAGTTAGATTCAAGAGTTACCAAACCACTACAGATGATACATGCAGATGTTTGTGGACCAATAAAATTAGAATCACTTGCTAAAAGCTCTTAGTATTTGCTTTCATTGATGATTATTCACGGAAAATCTGGATTTATTTCTTGAAGGGTAAGAGTAACCCATTCGAAACTTTTAAAAAGTTTATACGGTTTCTCGAGGATTTTTCCGACGAATTGCTAATAAGATATGTCCTCTAATATTATTCATGGTTGTAATATTGCAAAAGGTGACCCAGAAACTACTCAACTCTTTTTTGTAGACGATATTTTGGTTTTCTTTCGTGCAACTATTGATGAAGCGCATGTGTTACATGAACTGATTTTGGAATATGCTTTTGCTTCAAGCCAACAAATTAATTTTGACAAGTCTTTTATATGTTTTCTCATAATAATACAATGGTGGATTGTAGAGTAGCTATTTGTGAAATATTGGGTGCAGTAGAACAAGCTGATCTTGGAAAATATTTCGGTCTTTCATCTATAGTGGGTATTAATTTGAAGAAGGTGTTTGCTTTTCTGAGATCTGAGTATGGTCAAAGTTAAACTCCAGGAATTCCAAAGACTTTGCTTAGAACTTCAGCAGTCTATGAACAATTGTTGGTAGGGTAAGGATATTGATAATGCAAGAGGTATTCAATGGATGTGTTGGAAGGGCATGGCTTTTTCCAATATGGCGGTTTAGTCTTTAAACGGTTACATGAATTCAATTTAGTGATGCTTGGGCATAAGCTTGAAGGTTAATACAGCTACCATATTTGTTGGTGGCCCGTATTTTGAAAGCTCCATACTTCAAGAACAGTTCTTTCTTTTGGATGCAGAGCTTGGATCAAACCCATGTTTCATTTTCGGAGTACATGGGAAGCTCGTAAGGTGGTAAAAATGGGCATGAGTTAGCAGGACAGTAAGGGGTCTTCTATATCAATCTGGGATTCACCTTGGATTCTTAGAATGGGTAATTCTTTTGTTACTTGAAGCAGACCTGTTTTACTAGTTTCAGATTTGATTCAAAGCAGACCTCCTTTGGAATCATCCAATCAATAATCTGTGGCCTGCCCTTTTACGAAATCTTCCCGGCAGAATTCTCGGGTTGGCTGTGTCAATCCACCAATTTCAGATTTTCTCATGGTATATTATATTTGAGTTACCCAGGTTGCAAAGGGATGAAACTTCAGAGGTTATTGCTCTTTGTTGGCAGATTTGGAGTGCGAGAAACTAATTTATTTGGTCTAAAAAATGGAGTTCTCCTTTTTGTGCCACTAGATGAGCTCAATTACTACCATGATTGGATTTTGGCAAAAGCTTGTGGTAATGAGCAGGTATTTTCTTTAAACCAGCACAACATTATATGTAAATGGCAGAAACCTGCATTGGGTTGGCTAAAATTAAATTTTGATTGCAGAATGGATTTGGGAGGTGTTATGTGTGATCAGATTGCTAATTGCGTTTTAGATTTGGAAATGTTCATACCTGAGCGTTTTGAAGCAGATGCAGCAGACGCAATTTATTGCAAAGATGCTCTTAGCTGGTTGAAAAATAATGCTTATCATGGCCTTATTATTGAGTCTAATGCTTTGCTCTTGGTTCAGGCACTTAATGACATGAACTATGAGCATTCTTCACCATATGTGATGTTATTGTGGATTCTAAATCTCTTCTTGCAAAGATCAATTGCATAGAATTTGTTTATACTCGTAGTAGGTTTGCTAACATGTTGCCCACGTTTTGGCTCGAGCTAGCTAAAGCTTCCCATTGTTTCGCAACCTGGTGTTTTCTCAAACACCCCCTTACACAGTGCAATGAACGTTGAAATCCTTTATAAACTTGTAATAAAGCAAGATATTCACATCACAATCATAAAAATTTAGATCAGTCACCTCATTGGGAAGTTTACATTCATCGACAAACCACTAAGTGGTCAAATAACAGATCAAGGAAAAGAGCTTCAATGACATTAAGGGAAACCTCTGGTCATATGCCCGAATACATGCTGCTTCAAGCAAAGAACATGAAATTTGAAATCATGATATGTCCTTCTGAAACTATTGACATTATAATGCACATTTAACCCAAGAGGGTTAGCCTGGTGGTGAGGTAATGTCACCAATACCAAAGGTCCCAGTTTCAAAGGGGGTAACTAAAGTCAAAAAAAAAAGAATAATAATGCACATTTGAAGAAACAAGTAACAAGTTTGCTGAAGAGAGAGAGAGAGTGGTTGGCAGTAGGACAATTTATGCTTGACAACACATCAGTGGAAAAGCAGTCAAACATATTCATCATATAGTATATGAGTTTCACATCTACCAGCCCAAACCTAATGATGGGTGAAACTAAAAATAGTGCCAAGACTTTCGGCTCTAGCTCAGGTTCCAACCATTTTCTTTCATTTGCCACATTGCTACGCAAAAAATTCAATATGGTTCTGCAATTGTTAACAATTAGGTTTACTTTTCCAAAATCTAGGACTTGAGGCAGGCAATCACACTTCGCATGCTTTTATATGGATTTTCTTCTGAACCACAGAAATTGTTTACAAGTACTTACTACAACCCTCATATCGTAACATAATTAAACATATGCTAACAGAGAAGTATCCACAACAGGAGGATATATGCCATCACCTTTCGGCACATTCAAGAAGAAAATGAACCTTCAAACATAGACAAGACAACTCTACAGTAAAATTCCCCATGTAAGACAAAATGAACCTCACAGGAAACTCCCCTATGTTAGTAGCATCAAGCATTGAATTATACAGCTGTAATAAGGAAAATAGAGCAGTAACTGGAGCCTTTTTGTCTGTTTTTGGTATCGGTAGGCAGCATAAAGTTTTAGAGAGAGGAGACTAAGATACTTCCAATGGCACTCTCTCATTAGCCAAGACGAGGAACTGCTTTAAGTAATCTTTAACATAACAAAAATCCACTTGAAAAACAGGGATTATCATCATAAGTACATATTCAAGGAGAATTTAAGCAATGTAGGTTTCCAATACGCTTATTATTCATACAGTAAGTGAAGTAATAACAGCTATAAGCAAATTATAAGTATGAAAACCAAGCTTGAGGAACTTTTAGGAAACAGCTTCACAAATTAAAAGTGATAGATAGCAGCTGACCTCTAAAAGATGACAGAATGACATGTCATACAAGAGTCATAAAATTTTGAATTATAAGATTCCGCATCAGAGTCGATTTCGCAGGTTACACGGATCAGAGAATAGCTAACTAAAAAGGAAATTTAAGATTGGGGAAACCTGGTCAACAACCAAATTAACAAAAGACGGAAAACAACATCAATTGCTGTGCAGCTTACCCAATAGCATAAGTAGGTGGGGAAACAGCAAAAAGTTCTTGAAAATTATATCAAGGAACATTTCATTTGCTGTATGATCAAGCTTCTGAATTCATTATAATTGCAAAGGTTTTCTCACATTTGCTAATAACTCAACTTTCAGCGTTGAATACATATCATATTAGCAAAGCAAACAAATTATTTAATACATAAATGTTCTACAACCCTTCTTTGTATCACATCCAAGCATACTACAACTTGTCTAATAATCCTGTTGAACAAAATTAACTGGCATTTGAGTTCCATCCCCATTGAAAAATGCAAATGCTTGTAAAAATGTTCCAGCCGGAATACATTTTCGCTTCATTTATATCTTAATCTAGCAACAATAAAACAGAACATGTAAATAAATGTAGATCATTAAAAGGCATCTTTTCAAGCTCTCCCAAAAATTTCTAATAAATAAACAGTGTGACGACATAAACACAAAACCACAAACACTTAAGATAAGAAAGAAAATAACATATATTACCTCACATGGATTCCAGATTAGTGCTTAGACCAGCCTTATTCCTACAAGTAGGAATATCCTCAAACTGTGTAGCTGGCAATTTCTCAGACAAAGGCCCAACAAAGAATTCAATCATACCGTCAGTTTTACTGACCTCAATTCCACTAATAGATACCCAAAGGAACAGCTTTTTGGCTTGAATTCCTGACACATCATGCACAGCACCAAAACTCAATTTCCCTTGAATTTCTTTATCATAATACACAAGCCGGTCAAAGTAAACATAACAAGGGCTAGTTAATTGAATTGTGAAAGACCCGGATGGAAAAAGTTTGTAGGATTTCACATTATCGGGTAGCAGGCCACGAGGCAAGCCATACAAGGGGAGAAGATCATGGACGTCGGAGATTGATTGGGGGAAAGATAGAAGGTCAGGATTGAGAGATGGATCAGTGAGAGAAAAAGAGACATGGGTTCTCGACAAGAAGAGAAGAGGAAGAAGGAAGAGAGAAATCGTGATCTTCAGGCAAGTCATCATCGACGGAGACTGGTCCGCCGGGGAATTAGGAAGAGAAGGAGTTGATTTTGGGTGGACTGTGGAGGAAGAACTACTTTAAATGGTGAAAGAAATTTTACTTCGCGTGGCGTGAAAGGCCAATTCAGTTTTGTTGAGGCGTGTGTCTGTCCTTCCCATTTATTTTCTTGCGGTAAAATCATGTGTCACTCCGACGGAAATTACCTTAACACCAAACCAAAGTTATATTGCAAATTTTATCAAAAAAAAAAAAAAAGTTATTTTGCAAATTTTTTTTTTTTTTTTTTTGTGTCTTTTTTCAGTTCAACGTGTCACAATACAGTGCACGAAATCACTGGCTAATATATTTTTATTTGAGAGTCCTATTTTCATTTTGTAAAAAAATAAAACAACTTGTTTTCAATTATAATTATTTTTTGTTGACAATTATAACCTTTAAATTTAAAATGGCTATAATTTAAAATATTTTTATAATCCAGTTCACTTGAGAATGAGAGTCTCATTTTTTTATTTTGGGAAATAGTAAGAAAAATTAATTTTGATCCATTTATAATTTGACAATTATAAGTTTTATGTAAGTGGTTATAATTTAAATATTTTCATATTCCAATTATCTTGTACTGGTAGAAGGGTAAAAGAGGAAAAAAATGAAAATTGTCTAAAAAGTAGGACTCTTATTTTGGAACAAAATTAAAAAATTAATGGATTTTTATCCTGGGGGTAGAGAGAGTATCTCTTATTAGAAGGGTGCATAATAATAGGAAAAATGAAAAATTGTATACAGAATGGGAATTTTATCTTGAAATAAAAGTAAAATAAAAATGAGACTTTTATTTTGAAACAGATGGAGTATTTATTTGTTAATAGTTCAACGATTAAAAATCAAAATAAATGCATAATCAATGAAATTTCAGGATTAAAAAAATAGAAAATTACAATATTTTCAATGGTTTTACATGGTAGAATAGTAAGATTTGAACCCTAAAATTTTTAAATCAGGTAGTAACTTATCATATTTTATTTTAAAAAAAATAGTTTTTTTTTTTTTAACATAGTTATCAACTCACGTATTCGGAGATGGATGTGGAGATTTGAACTCAGTCTGTTAGGACTCGATGACAAAGATCTTGCCACATCTGCTAGTCTCCAACCACTAAAAAAAAATCTAGATTTGATGTCAAATTAAATTAGAATCTGCATTGTAGGGTGGTAAAATCTTTTTTCTTTTTAGAGAAAGTAGGGTAGTGAAATCTAAATTTAAAATTATACAGAGACAATAACTAGTTTAAGTTTTTAATCCATAACAAGGGTGTACTGTACACTTTTTATGGTTAGCATCTAGCTAAATTATATTTAAATAATAATAAAAATTAATAATGAATTTAATTTTTTGTAAAATTATTATTAAATAAAATTATATTTTGATTGTTAATAATATATAATAGTAATAGTAAATTTAAAAAAATTATTATTATTATTTAATTTAAATTTCATTTATTTAATATATTAGTTATTAAAAATAAAATAAAAATAAATATTTAATTTATAATTATAAGTATACTCTTATTGGTAATTTAACGTTATAATAGCAATCACTATTGAATTTTTACCAAACATTAATCCGAATCAGCTAACAGCTATCTACCACCATCTATTAGCCATGAGCAACTGCTATCAGCTGTTATAAATATTTAAACCAAATGGGCTCTAAATATATAAATATAAAAACATAGATATGGAATAAAACCAAACTCTTAGTTCCTTCTACCATTGAAACTCTATATTGTAGATAATTTGAATCCTAGAAGCTATTAGTTAATTTATTATCAATTAGTCATATTTATTTGTTATTAATTGAACTTATAATAAGTTTGGCTCATCTTATAATCAAAATGATTTAAGTTAATTTATATGGATCACCTTCCATATTATAATTCTTTTATTTCCTTTATATTTAATCAATGTGGAATTACCCCATATCTTTACACATATCCATTTAAATTCCCTGCAAGAGTTTGCTTGCTAATATTTAAATTTAATATAATACAATTAAAAATTACAATTCAATTTTATCAGAAAGAAAAAATTGCAATTGAATGATGCTAATTAAAGCCCAAGAGGTGGCCTTAGGGATGGGCAAAACCGAACAGTAAACCGAAATCGAACCGAACCGAATCGAATAATCGGTTAACTGAATTTTCGGTTCGGTTTTCGGTTCGTAAAAATATGTGAACCAAATTTTCGGTTCGGTTTTTTGTTCGTCCAAAGGCATGAACCGATTTTTTTACGTGTAAAATTCGGTTAAAACCGATTCCGAACAGAACCAAAAAAATCGGTTTTCGAATTTTCGGTTTGGTTTTCGGTTCATTAAAAAATAATTGGTTTTAAACTAAAAACCGAAAAATCGGTTCGGTTTACCGAACCGAACCGATTTTGCCCACCCCTAGGTGGCCTAGTGGTAAGGCACCTCTTTTCTGGGACCTGAGATCCCGGGTTCGAGGCTTGTTAATCCCTTTCCCCATATCCCCCAAGTAGAATAGGATATCTATGTCAAAAAAAAAAAAAGAATGATGCTAATTAATTTATATTATTATAGGGATACTTTACTAAAAAAAATATAGAAACTATTAAGAACAAATCTCAAAATTACATAAAATGATGAGACATTAAAATGAAAATATTAGAAACAAAATTTTATACATATCCCTTTTTCACATTTAAATATTGGACTCCAATAATGGAGAAACCAAATAAATCAAACATAGTTGGGAGCCAGTAGAGGAGGTAACACATTTGCTCTCGAGTCTTAACGGACTGAGTTTGAATCTCCCTATTCATATTCGGGTGTGTGTGTTTATGTGTAGGTTAAGAACCAATACATTATATTCAATGTCTATCTAAAGCATGGTTATATTCAATTATTTGACCAAATTATTTTTATCTCATCATCCACTAAAACTAATGATAAAGTTGGAAAATATCAATTCATTATTTCTTAATCTTTTATAAAGCAAACCCCACCCTTTTTTCTAAAGAAAAGGGCAAAAAAGTCTTTTTCCTTTAAATTATACTGCCATTTAAAGAAAATAATGTTAGTACGTGAAAACCAAAATCTAATTCGTTGAGACCAAGCCCCGGACCAAAGTACACTCTGCTTTTCCAAAGCCTAAGATAAAAAGGTTTATTTTTTTTACATAAATATCAAACTAAATTTTAGTAAATTATAAAAAATTTATATTTTTTGAAAATAATTCTCAAATGAATCACATTTTAGTTATAAACAAGACATAAATAGTTTATAAATATATTTTATTATAAATATACATTAACCAAATTATAAATAATTTGTGAGCAAAATGAACATGACCTTTTAAGAGTTAAAAGTTAAAATATGAACTTTTTAAGAACAAAAAATATAATTACACTAAAAATCATTTTCAACTTAAAAACTGGGTACTTTTTAGATAATCCCAAAATTCAAAAAAAAAAAAAAAAACTCAATTGAAGCCTTTTTTCCATAACCGGTTGCCTAAACCATACATCGTTCTAGGCTTTTTATCATATCAACATTGCGGCTTCTCAGTCCTGCACATCAATGCATGCCTCTGATACACTTAGCACTGACTTGGGAATTTTTCAAACCTAGAAGACTCAAAACCAAACTAAAAATGAAGTACTTTAAAGTACCTTGAACCATACCTAATTGAACTGAACCAAACTAAATCTGACAAGTTGAATCAAATCAGAAGCTTTCATAAGGTGTCATGTGGCATTCAGCAACCCATTGAGCGCCTAGTAAGCAGCTAAGTGGTCCAACTACGATCTGCCACGTGGTAATCAATGGAAGCCAACTATCGCTGCCGCTGGAATCCGTACAGATGTCGTCCAGGCCAATTGCTAGTTAGTCCAGCCATTCTCTCAGTTTCCTAGTCCAGTTCAAGTTTTTGTCTTTTCTGGAATTTTTTCGAACGGTTCCAATTCCAAAACATTCCTATTTTTCCTATAAGTCTAACTATGCTGAGTCCTAATCTGACATGGATTCAGTTTTCTACACAGATTCATCCATTTTTAGCCTCTTGCCTAACCCTTATATAAAGCCCTTCATTACTTCAATTTGAACACAATTTAGTTTAAAAAATACTCAGTTTCCACCTAAGATACTGCAAATTCAAATTTTCTCTCTCCTTTAACTTGAGAATTAATTTTCTAAAGTTTAAAACCTACAAATTTAAAATTCATTTCAAATCCGGTCGAATAATCAGCGCTCGGATATCGTATTCTAACTAATTTTTCAATTTGGAACTACAATCTTCCATGATCTTGAATTCAAACCAAGTTTTGTTGACAGGTTTAGAGTTAATCTTAGGCTCAAAAAGCCTTCTTTTTCCCCTTTTTTTTCCGTTTCAAATTCGTTTTACCTAGGTTATGTCAGTTCAGAAACCATTTTCAATTAATCTATTTTCACATGTTTATTTAGTCTATAGTTTGTCTACAAATTGTTCACAATAAGTTGTTCACAGTCTGCTTACCTATAGTTAGTTTACTGTACTTCGTTTTTGTTGAGTCTTTTGATGCAGGAACAAATCTATGGCTAAAAAAAAGAAAGATTGCATGAAAGCGACATTGAGCTATCTCAGGTATGGATCCAATTTTTTACTTCATTGCTCCATTATTTATTTGTTTATTTATTCGATTTGATTAACACAGCATTTAAATGATTTTTCTAAAAAAAATTGGGAATTTTTTATTAATTTGTACCCACAGTATAAAAACTTAGTCCTCGAATTCACTCTCGTTCAAAACTCTGTCTTTTGCAAAAATTAGATTTTGGCCCTTTGTGAATGAGTTTTTCCCAAAAAATAAATAATGGTGGCAACTTATTTAAATAATTTTTTCCGTAACAGGCGTCCCTCTTTTTCTAGTTTTTCCTTTTTTTATAATTTTCAATTTTGGGCATGCATTCACGTACTCCAAACACATAAAACCAGAAGATGAAGTGGTACTTCCATACAATAGTTCAATTTAAAGTTGATACAAACCATATAATATAATATACATGTCTGATATTAATGTACATAACTTCCCATCTCATTGATATGATTAAACTCAATAAGAGGATCAACATTCTCAACTATCACATATAAAGGACTATAACAGACTCCTAGCTTGTGAGTCCGTAAATGACACTAACCTACTTGCTCGTGTATCTCAGTTCCTCAGCTACACTTACTGGTGCAGAAGTTGCCACTGCTACTCGGTTAGTAGCATCTCAACTTCATTGCTTGGAGTTGGAAGCTGCAAATTACAAGAAAAACAGGGCAAAAGTTTTATAGAATGTTACGTATAAATGGTAAAATAAAGATCAATTCTTGAGCAATAGGTAATCAATTCTTTATCTTTTTTCTCATATTGAACATGTGGTAGTCAGCTGTTCAATCAAATTTAGAACAATCGAGAAATCAATTTTAAAGCAAGCCACATATATAAAAAATACATCCGACTCAAGTCCCAAAAGGCATCGATCCATCCTACTTAATAGCAATAGGCTAAGCCTACAAGGGCTTGGGAGCAATAGGTGAAGAGGAAATTTAAGAGCATGTAATATAATAACATAAACGTAAAGTGAGAACAGTTTAAGAATGAGCTCGAAAATAGAAAAGCAAAAACTTTCAACCTCTGCTTTGAGATTACATTGGTTTCATCCTATAAATTCATTAGCAGCCCAACTCTACTTATTAGCCTAATAGCAATCTATTAGAAAAACCGTCATGAATAATAAGGTTATGATTCAGCAACAGCAAGTATAGAGAAGCAACAATCTATATAGTTGATGACTGAGATTACTCAGATTGATTGATTAATTTCACAAGAAATGTATACGGTTGC